>JAINUG010000480.1:0-12500 GCA_029706075.1 Aldrovandia affinis
AAAATAGACACAGAATAAAAGGCAAAAAAGCTAGAAATTGGCAATAAACAGGCAAAATAGGCACAAAATAAGTGAACTGTATAAATGTAAACTGTATTGTCCAAGAGAAATGTCTGGGCACTAAAGCAAACTGTTTTAGCTCCCTCTGAGCTGGCTCAGGTCCATAGTATCCAGCCAGTCAGGGATGCATACCCATAAAGCAATAATATACATTTTTAACAAGCCTTGGTCATTGTTCTCAGTCTAGAATCCTTTTTGATATTCTAGACCAGTGTTTCCCAAACTTTTTTTCTGATGACCCACGTTTTTTTAAATTGCAAACCATCGCGACTCCAATTCACAATAAGGCTTATATGATTATCTATAAATCGTGATGACGGACAAATTTGTGCATGAATTAATAACTTTCCTGACCATTTTTATTATCTTGGATAGGTAAACCAGCCATTTTGAAGATTTATATAGGCCCATATATGTCTCATCTCATCTCATCTTCAGCCGCTTATTCCTAGTTAGGGTCAAAGGGGGTCTGGAGCCTATCCCAGCATGCATTAGGCGAGAGGCAGGAATACACCCTGGACAGGTCGCCAATCCATCGCAGGGCACTTACATACACCATTCACTCACACACTCATACCTACGGGCAATTTAGACTCTCCAATTAGCCTAACGTGCATGTCTTTGGACTGTGGGAAGAAACCGAGTACCCGGAGGAAACCCACACGGACACGGGGAGAACATGCAAACTCCGCACAGAAAGGCCCGGCCTGGATTCAACCCGAGACCTTCTTGCTGTGAGGCGACAGTGCTATCCACTGCACCACCGTGCCGCCTAGGCCCATATATATATAATATATACAGTATGCCTGCCTAAACGTTTTATAAATAACAACTTTGTTTTATGCAGGTGTTATTGAAAACACACATATGGGCCTAAATACTCTATAAATGAGACAAAGTAAAGGCATTAGGCAGAGTTAACAGGGTATCTTATTGTTTTTATTTCCATCAGTAAAACAGAATTTAGGCCTATGATAGCCTTTCATATATAGATTCAACCAAGGCCTATAAATTAGGCCTGTCAGAACAATAGGCCTACAAACATTCAATAGGCCTTGCCTACTATCAAATACGTGTTGGACGTTTTTTTAAAGTTTTTTTTTTAATGCAGCCTAGGCCTATGTGTTTAAGTGCAGCTATCAAACGTATAGTAAGTAGATCAATCACCCGAACAGTCAAACAATAGGCCTACATTTCTTAAACACACCAGATCTATTCCATGGCATATCTATGCCCCCTAGTTAGTCACATTATCCTGGCTAATGTGATAGGTGCGCTTGCTTGCTTTTTTTTTTAGTATAGTGTTCCAGTCCGTGTACAGGAGGAGAGAGCAACGCGCATATCGAGTGCAGCATTCAGTCTATTTCTATGTTTTGTCTTCATTTTTGTCCTAACAGAAAATCCAAACTCGCACTTGTATGTTGTTGTGAAGGGGATAGTAGCAAAATGCTTGCCTTACTTAGACAGGATATTCAGCTTCGATGCCTATCCAGAATGAAGATAATGGCATGCATTCATGTCTTCTTTTTTCAGCGTCGATCGCTGCTCAGTTGTAACAGCTCTGTTTCTTCAGCAGGAGTTAGTCCCAGATCCAGAAATGACTCTGGGGTTTCAAATTCAAGGGATTTTGAATCCACTTTTTCACTCAAAATGTCATATCTCGATAGCGATCAAAGTTATCTGTGTGAAGTGGTTCTCTGTGGCTCAGTTGGTAGAGCACGGCGTTGGCAACGCTTAGGTTGCGTGGTTCAATACCCCATTTCACATATACTGAAAATGTATGCATTCACTACTGTAAGCCGCTTTGGA
This sequence comes from Aldrovandia affinis, assembly GCA_029706075.1. Classification (NCBI taxonomy): domain Eukaryota; kingdom Metazoa; phylum Chordata; class Actinopteri; order Notacanthiformes; family Halosauridae; genus Aldrovandia; species Aldrovandia affinis. The sequence goes on from JAINUG010000480.1 coordinate 1,870, forward strand.
TAAAAGCATCTGCTAAATGGCGTATAAATATATCTATGAGTGCAACTACGTGTGTCTGAATAACTCCAGTCAGACATTTCACATCTGTGTCAGTGACATCATTTTCTCTATGTGCTGTAACACAGTGGGAAACATGTAGTGGCTTGGGTTTGGCTGGCTGAGTCGTGCAAGCCACAGCTTCAGGGACTTTGAAAAGTGAGAACATGTTTCCAATTTGAAAACATTGTCCTGCTGTCCTTGCAATTTCAAATTCAGCTCGTTCAGGAGGAAAACTTCTTTCGGGAAGGAGGACTTCTTCTCGAGGAGGAAAGCATGAATTTCGTTTCTCAGTTCATACACCCTGCTAAGAACTCTGCCTTTGACAGCCAGTGCACTTCTGTATGAAACAGTAGGTGCGTGTGCTCCGCCCCATGTCAGTGCACATAAAAGTTTACAACCCGATAAATTATTTTAGTGCTTTGTCTAGATCGGGAGGCATTCCTTTGCATGCCAAGGCCTGTCGATGAATGAAGCAATGATTCCACACGATGTCTTTGCCAGCAGCTTCCTTTGATTCTTTTCACGACTCCGCTGTTTCTGCCCGTCATATTCGCGGCCCCGTCAGACGTTATGCCTTTACAACTGCCCCAGTCTAATCCGCACTTTGTAACCACATAGTTGTTTAATACAGAACATATTTGTTCACCTGTCGCTCCAGTAGAAATAATCAAGCAATATAACGAAGTCCTCCACAAATTCATTTTCTTATACGTACTTTACGTAAACCAACAATGTTGCGCAATCTGAGACATCTGTGCTCGTCGAGCTGTATTGAAAAATCAACTGCTGTCTTTAGTCTCGAAATAAGCACTTCCTCAAGGTTGTCTGAAATATCATTAATTATTCGGGAAACAGTGTTGTTACTCAGGGGGATACATTTTAATTTTTTTTGTGGAGGTGCTGAAGAAGGACGAGAGGAAGCGTGGGAGACCTGGTCGCACGATGGATCCAGACTGGCCAACTCAGTACCGGTAAATGTTGGGCTTTTAAGAGTAATTAAGGTGAGAGGGTGATGATATACAGATCATTATTGCATGTCTTTCTTAGGGTAACTGAGGTCGGGGAGAACAACATGGTGCAGTTGGAGACCTTGGATGGCCACCAGCTGAAGACCCAGACACCCTATGCCTCAGTGAAGCCTCTGCGGACAAGTACGTTTAACATGAAGTCCACATAAATGCTGTGGGAGTCATATGTTAATGTTTTTTTCCCCACTAAAGGACATGGTTTCATTTAATAATTTTGTTACTCTTGGATTGACTTAAGCATCACGAGCTGGCCCACCCCCTGAAGAAGCTGTGTCCCATCGGCCTGAGCTGGTGCGTTCGGATGACCCTGAACCACTGTGCTCTGCGCTGGAGGGGGACACACTTCAGGTACAGTTCAAATTCTTGTTGCCACTACTCAACATTAAGAAATACGCTATCCTTCATGTGTCAGTCCTGCACGTAAGGATCCAGCACAAATGCATCCTATTAATCAATGATATCTTCTCAGTTCTCACAGGTTGTCCAGGACAGTGATGACAGCGATGTTGTCATCACAGGTGTCCACCGGGGGCAGGCCTGCCCCGCTTCACTGAGCAGGGTGGAGGACCTTAGGGAAGTACCTTAGGGGTACAGTCCTTAACCCACACTGTTGGATAGATGACCGTGCTATTTTGCAGGCACAACATCCCCATGTAGGAGGCCCCTACGCCACCACATCCCTCGCCCTCCTGTCCTCCATGCCTGCAACAACCAAGGGGTTTGCAGATTTTAACTATTTATGCCAACCACTGGGTTACGGTAACATCGGCTGCCAGGTAGGTACTGATAATGTTTATGACTCCTCTGGTCACAGCACGACCAAGGAGTTCCAACGAACACATGGTGAGCATAAGATTGCGTGGTGGCTGCTTGCTTGACAGGTAAGTATGTCCACGTATGTGACAGTGAGTGCTCAGCTCATTGTGCCAAAGGTTAAAACAAAAATGGTGAGGCAGCTTTTAGTTTCTACGCTACCCATAACTGGAACCAACTACCTTATGACCTTAGACATGCTCCTACAATCTACTGCACTTTCATCAGTTTTACTTGTCAGTTAAATCTTATTTTGTTTTAATTTTCTTTTCTTTTTTTAAACTTATTTCCTATATTTGAAACTGATTCTAATAATTTTATTGTCTCCATAAATTAACTCATTGTTCGTTATTTTATTGCATTCTTTTTTCTCTTTTTCTGCTGTATTTCTTGTTTATTAATGTAAAGCACTTTGAATTGCATTAATCTGTACGAAACTGTGCTATATAAATAAACTTGATTGATTGATTGGTCTGGCCCTGGACACTTGCATATGCAGCCTCCTGACATAGCACAGGAAGTCCTATCATATGGTGATGTAATATTCAGCATCCCTCCCGCCCAAGGAAACAAACCCCTTCGGCTTCTTTTCCATACCAAAACTTGAAGCCATGGCCTTTCCTGTGCAGTTCCCAACTGGACGGAACACACTGGATGAGGTCAGACAAGTCAAAAGATTCAAAGATTCAAAGATTTCTTTATTTGTCGTTGTCTTTGTACACTTGCGTGCATAAAAAAAACGAAATATCGTTCCCCAGCCCTCAGCAGTACTACAGTAAAAGACAACAATCACAAATAGGCTCAAATATAAAAACATAAAACAGTTTGCATAAAAACAACAATGGAGCAGCAGCTGCCCAGTGGCAGCACAGTATATTAAATTACACAGTATATTAAAATGTAGTGAAATGTAGTGTAAAGTGCAGGTTCAGTTCAGTAGCAGCAGTGTCTTAAAATGAGTAGTGCAGTCACATCCGGTGCAGTCAGGCAGGTAGTGTGTGTGTAAGGTGGGGGGAGGGGGCATGACAGAGGGAGAGGGCACAGTCTGTTCACCATTCTGACTGCCTGTGGAAGGAAGCTGTTCAGCATCCTTTGGGATCGGGCACGGAGGCTCCTGTACCTTTTCCCGATGGCAGGAGGGAAAACAGTCCATGGAAAGGGTGGTGAGGGTCCTTTATGATGCTGGTGGCCCTGCGAGTGCAGCGCTGGTTGTAGATCTCCAGCAGGGACGGGAGAGGGGCACCAATGATCTTACTGGCTAACTTCACAATCCTGCTCAGCTGATGTTTCTCCAGTGTCCTGCAGCTGCCAACCAGGACGTGAGGCCATAAGATATGACAGATTCAATGGTGCCCTGTAAAAGGTGGTGAGATGGGGGCAGGAGGCCTGCCTTTTTCAGACGCCGGAGGGGATGGAGCCGCTGGTGAGCCTTTTTAAGGATGGCCGTGGTGTTGGTGGTGAAGGTCAGGTCATCTGCCAGGTGGATTCCCAGAAACTTGACGCTGCTGACTCTCTCCACTGCGGTGCCTCCGATGGTCAGCGGCATGTGGTGGAGCTTGCCGCCCTCCTAAAATCAATCACCATCTCCTTTGTCTTGTCGGTGTTGAGGAAGAGATTGTGTGAGCTGCACCATGATGTAAGTTGCTCCACCTCATTCCTGTATGCAGACTCATCATCGTTCCTAATCAGACCCACCACTGGTGTGTCGCCTGCAAAACTTGATGATGTGATTGCTGTTGATCTGGCAGTGAAGTCATGGATGAGCAGGCTGAACAACAGGGGGCTCAGTACACAGCCCTGAGGAGACCCTGTGCTCACTGAGATGGTTCTTGAAGTCAGACTGCCCACCTTGACTCTCTGCTGCCTCTGTGACAGGAAGTTGTGGATCCGGCTGCAGGTACCAAAGGCCCACATTCAGCCACCTCAGCTTTTCTACCAGCTGCTGTGGAATGATGGTATTAAACGCTGAGCTGAAGTCGATGAAGAGGAGTCTGGCATAGGTGTTTTTCTCTTCCAGGTGTGACAGAGTGAGATGGAGTGCAGTGGAGATGGCGTCCTCTGTTGAGCAGTTGGCTCTATATGCAAACTGTAGAGGGTCTAAGTCTGCGGGGAGGCGGTCCTGATGCGCTGCAGGATGAGCCGCTCAAAACACTTCATGGCTATAGGTGTAAGAGCCACAGGGCGGAAGTCATTTAGGTCAAATTGTCCCCAGCGCGTACTTCAACACGAGGCTATTCTGTGCCGATACCTGGTTTGCAAAGGACCAAAGCTATCTCTTCTTTGCGCAGTTTGTAACGGAAACTCACATGGCTACCTGCAGCATGTCGATCCAAACACGGAAGGGAAAGAAAAATGCCAGAGACGGAAGGAGAATTTCTAACAAGATGCTCCAGGATAAAGAAGAGTTGGAAATAAGGAAGCAACACGTTTTATGCAACCCTTAGAGGCACTCAAGCGTACTGGGAGAAAACACTTAAGAGATCTTCACGCCATGGGCAGACAGTTGGCCAAGCCAACCTTTTTTGTCACTTTTTCTGCTGCGGAAATGAGATGGCCTGAATTCATTGTGGTAATAAAAGCTCAACAAGGCGAGGAAGGGGGCTTTTCAGGGCTTGACTGGAATGAAAATGAGATTCTCCAGAGCAACCCAGTCACTGTCATGCGCATGTTTGAGAAGAGAGTGGATGCGCTCATGACAGATCTAATCCTGTCACCTGCACAGCCCATCGGTCCAGTGGAAGATTACCTATTTCGGGTGGAGTTTCAAGCCAGAGGAAGTCCTCATATTCATATGGTGGTTTGGATTGAATATGCACTGGAGGGTGAGGATCCCGAGGACTGTCCAGATGTCATCGAGTTAATCAACCGCTACATAACCTGCCAGATGCCTGACGAGAAAACAGACCCCGAGCTCCACAAAATTGTGTCAGAGGTTCAAGTTCACAGCCGAAATCACTCGTGCAGGAAAGGAAATGTATCGTGCAGATTTGGGTTCCCGAACCTACCCAAGGAGAAAACAATCATCGCCTCTGCACCCTGGAACAATGATGAAGATGATGAAGAAAAAGATGATGGCCAGAAAAAGAAATGGGGGAAAAAGACAAAGATGTTGAAGAAAAAGATGATGTCCAGGAAAAGGAATGTGGGAAAAAAAGGCAAAGGCAAAGATTAAAAAAAGAGTAAAAAGAAGTCCAAGAAATTCATTGGAAAGAAACAAAGGGAGGCTAAGGAAAAGCTGAAACCAGTGAGAGAGTTTTCATGGACGCAAATGCCTCATTCAAGGATTTGTCAGACTTGCTGGAGAAATGTAAGATGACCCATGAAGAATACCAGAAATATGTCAAGGCCCTCACCTGTGGAATGGTCATCATGATGAAGCGTGAGCCCAAGGACTGCTGGGTAAACGGATACAACCCTGATCTGCTGCGAGCGTGAACAGCAACATGAACATCCAGTTTATACTCGACAAGTTCAGTTGTATCATGTACATGATGTCGACGTGGCCAAACCGAATCACCAGAAGATACAACATGGATCCTGCTAACAGAAGATGAACACAAAATGTTCATGAAAAAGTACCTGAGGGAGAGGTACAGCGCCGATCCTGCTTCCCGAAGCAAAAAGAAAAAGTACCTGAGAGAGAGGTACAGCACCGATCCTGCTTTTCAAAGCTGACAGAAAATGTTCATGAAAAAGTACCTGAGGGAGAGGTACAGCACCGATCCTGCTTCCCGAAGCAAAGAAGAAGTATGTGAGGGAAAAATATCACAACAACTCAGAATTCAGGCTGCATCATGTACGACGCTGCACCCCCAAAAGATTGCGTGGCGGCTGCTTGCTTGACAGGTAAGTATGTCCACGTATGTGACAGTGAGTGCTCAGCCCCATGTACTGTTCTGCAAGACAGGATGCAGGAGTGGATCTGCCACACCTGTGACGACAAAATAAGGAAGCAACATGCTTTATGCAACCCTTCGAGGCACTCCAGCGTACTGGGAGAAAACACTTCGAGATCTTCACGCCATGGTCAGACAGTTGGCCAAGCCAACCTTTTTGTCACTTTTCTGCGATGGCCTGAATTCATTGCGGTAATAAAGCTCAACAAGGCAAGGAAGGGGGCTTTTCAGGGATTGACTGGAATGAAAATGCGAGATTCTCCAGAGCAACCCAGTTACTGTCATGCGCACGTTTGAGAAAAGAGTGGATTCGCTCATGACAGATCTGATCCTGTCACCTGCACAGCCCATCGGTCCAGTGGAAGATTACCTATTTCGGTGGAGTTTCAAGCCAGAGGAAGTCCTCATATTCATATGGTGGTTTGGATTGAATATGCACTGGAGGTTGAGGATCCCGAGGACTGTCCAGATGTCATCGAAGTTAATCGACCGCTACATAACCTGCCAGATGCCTGACGAGAAAACAGACCCCGAGCTCCACAAAATTGTGTCAGAGGTTCAAGTTCACAGCCGAAATCACTCGTGCAGGAAAGGAAATGTATCGCAGATTTGGGTTCCCGAACCTACCCAAGGAGAAAACAATCATCGCCTCTGCACCCTGGAACAACGATGAAGAAGATGAAGAAAAAGATGATGTCCAGGAAAAGGAGTGGAAAAAAAGGCAAAGGCAAAGATGAAAAAGAGTAAAAACAAGTCCAAGAAATTCATTGGAAAGAAACAAAGGGAGGCTAAGGAAAAGCTGAAACCAGTGAGAGAGTTTTCATGGACGCAAATGCCTCATTCAAGGATTTGTCAGACTTGCTGGAGAAATGTAAGATGACCCATGAAGAATACCAGAAATATGTCAAGGCCCTCACCTGTGGAATGGTCGTCATGATGAAGCGTGAGCCCAAGGACTGCTGGGTAAACGGATACAACCCTGATCTGGAGTATGGAACAGCAACATAAACATCCAGTTTATACTCAACGAGTTCAGTTGTATCATGTACATGATGTCATACGTGATGGTTGAAGTAGAATTACAGTACTTAATCAGGTCACCATTCATTTAAAAAAAAAACCTTTTTATACCTAATGTAAAATTACATTACAAAAAGCTAATTTTCCTCATTTGACCAAAAAAAACCTGTGTTCTTTGTCCTCCCCTTCCCCCTTGGCGGTTGCCGTGACGATCCGATTTCCGCCTTGCAGAAGCTCAGCCCAGGCCCACGTCCAGTGACATCATCACCAGAAAGCCCAATATGGATGTCCAGGAGGTCAGCTTCCCGTTTCCACTGTAAGACACGCCCACAAACGCAGAGAATACATCACACACACACACACACACACTCAGAGAATAAATCACACACACACACACTCACACTCACACATATACATACATAAACACACACACACACACACACACACACACACACACACACATACATACATACACATATACATACATGAACACACACACACACACACACATACATACACAAACACACATACACGTGGTTCTCTGTGGCTCAGTTGGTAGAGCACAGCGTTAGCAACGCTTAGGTTGTGGGTTCAATCTCCACTGGGGCCACACTGAAAATGTATGCATTCACTACTGTAAGTCGCTTTGGATAAAAGCGTCTGCTAAATGGCATATATTATTATTATATTACATACATACATACACACACACACGCATACACACACACATACACACACACACATACATACATAAACACACACACACATACAAACACACACATATACATACATACATACACAAACACACATATAAATACACAGACACACACACACACACAGAGACACACTCACACATACATAAATACATACACACACACACACATATTCTACAGACTCTCTTATCCAGAGCGACTTACACAGCTTACATTTTTACACACAATCCATTTATACAGCTGGATATTTTACGGAAGTAATTCAGGTTAAGTACCTTTAGCTCAAGGGTACAACAGCAGTGCCCCCACCTGGGAATTGAACCTGCAACCTCTCAGTTACAAGCCCAGTTCAATAAACAAGTAGCCTAATAAACAAGTAGCCATGTGCACAGACGAACAAAAATACATGCATCCGCAAGTAATCTGTAATCATAGTGCAGCCCCACCATCGGATAATCTCGTTGATTTTTTCAGCATGTAGCTACAGGCATAGACAAATAGTAGTACCCCACTTCAAAAACATGTCAATACATTTTTAAATGTTCAATTGCAAATTGAATCGATAGTTTTTTTTCTGTCAAATTAACCATTTAGATTAATCGACTAACCGATAAAATAATCGTCAGATTAATCGATAACAAAATAATCGTTAGTTGCAGCCCTAAAATGGATTTTATGTAAAGAAATGTTAACTGTGTAAGTCGCTCTGGATAAGAGCGTCTGCTAAATGCCTAAAATGTAAATGCAAATGCAATGTGTTTTTCTAAATTTGAGGACTTCCACAGATTATCAGGGAGTGTCTGTATTTTATACTCCCTCCCTCCCTCTCTCCACTCTTTTTCCCTCCTTCTCTCCCTCCCTCCTCCCTCTCTCCTCCACCCTCCCTATCTCCCTCCCTCCCTCCCTTTCTCCCTTCCCTCTCTCCCTCCCTCCACCCTCCCTATCTCTCTCTCTTCCTCTCTCCCTCCCTATCTCCCTCCCTCCCTCTCCCTCCCTCCCCCTCCTCCCTCCTCTCTCTCTTCCTCTCTCCCTCCCTCTCTCTCCGCCTCCCTCCCTATCTCCCTCTCTCCCTCCACCCTCCCTATATCCCTCCCTCCTTCTCTCTCCCTCCCCTCCACTCTCCCTCTCTCCCTCCCTCTCTCCATCCCTCCCTCCACCCTCCCTCTCTCTCTCCCTCCCTCCCTCCCTCCGTCTCTCCCTCCCTCCGCTCACCTGACTTGCGCCTCAGGGATGATGTCATCGATGACCACATACATCATGGCTCCCGTGGCGAAGGCTAGGCGCAGAGGGGAGAGCAATGGCCCGCCAGCACCACAGCAACGGCACCCAGTAACCCGGCAACAGGCTCCACCATCCCGCTCAGCTGGCCATACCTGAGGGAATCACACACGATGAAATGTGTGTAGGTGTGTGTGTGTAGGTATGCGAGTGTGTGAGAGAGTGTGAGTGTGTTACAGAAAGCTCGCCATGTGGACACCCCGCTACCCCGGAGCGGCAGGCTCACTGCAAGGCCTTCTGGGAAATTCTGTATGCCGATCCCGATGGCCAGGTTCCTGATGGGAAAACAGGAGGGGAGGGGTAATGTCCTCATGTGTCTGTGCTGCACGGACCTGCTGCTCATCATATCATCATTAGATATCTGAGTAAAAATGAGACTTTTCTGGGTGCTGAACCAGGGCCAAACAGACTGGCGGTAAACTTTACAGTTTACAGGACATAGAGACAGTCTCAGTGTGTGTGTGTGAGAGAGAGAGAGGAGAGAGTCAGTGTCTGTGAGAGAGAGAGAGGAGATAGAGGCAGTCTCAGTGTCTGTGAGAGAGAGAGAGGAGATAGAGGCAGTCTCAGTGTTTGAGAGAGGAGAGAGTCAGTGTTTGAGAGAAAGAGGTGGTAACAAAATGGCGGCGCCTATGGGCAGACGTGCGATTCGTCCGGTAGGCAGAGTGGCGGACATGCCGCACGAAACACAGATGCAGCGACTTTAAAGATTCAACACAGTGTTCACGTTAGTCCAGTTAGTCCTGTATGTTCTGATCGTGTAACTTTATGTAATCGCCTGACGAACGAGCGAGATTCAACAGAAAATTTGGCCACACGGCTCCACCAAAACAAGACCCACCTCCCCCAAAGCGGCCTGCACAACGGGCGGATTTACCTGACCAAGCTGCCCAGGTGAGGGAAAGACCGAAGCGGTGTCGTCGCCGAGGAAGCATGGCAAACAGGCTGTGGAGGGCTAAATGCTAAATACCTGAATATTCATTATTCATTGTCCACACCTCTAAGATCTGTCAGATGGGCCATCTCACTGGGCCATCAGTGTTATATTCTGAGTTCCTGTTCTGTTGTTTTTTTGGTCTTTGTTTATTTTTCATTCAGTCTTTATTCATTATTCTTTATCCAGTATTGCATTTTCCTGTTCTGTCACGTTCTGCTCCTGTCTGTCCTTGTTCCGTTTATTTCGGAGATCCACTCCTTGTCTTGTCATGCACTTCGGGAGTTTATACTTTTCGCTTTTTTTTTTCCGCCTTCGCTTATTATCTCGTTTTCTTCCTTCTTACTTTCTAGATTGCACTTTGTATATATTAGGTAGATGTGTATAGTACTAACCAACTAATCTACTAACGTTAGGGATTTAGATTAAGTTACTAACACGCGGAATATGTTTGGCGTCACAAGACGCTGAATTCATATTTTCACGAGTATTTGAAAACAAGCGAAATAAATAACATTTTAGGCTGTTTGAAAAGTATTCTTCCATAGATTTTGTGTGCATATTGCAATTTGTTACGTTGCAACACGCGGAATATGTAGTCACAAGACGCTGAATTCATATATTGAATATATATATCTGAGTATTTGATAACATGGCAAATCAAATATAGTTACTTACTCTTCGTCAGTTATTGTCTTTCGCTTTCATCAATACTCTCAAACACTGCAGCGCAGAAAATCCATCTTGAATAAAATTGTATGTCTGTATAAAATCTTGCTTCAAATTGTCGGGACAGTTTATGTGTTTACGCGGGCGTTTTCACACATGGCCCCACGCCTCCCCCCACACCTCCCCGAAACTCGCACCTAGTTACCATGTCAATAGAAGGGGGACGTTACCAGGTAAAAAAGAG
>JAINUG010000480.1:15000-20000 GCA_029706075.1 Aldrovandia affinis
GGAGGCTTTCACGTGTAAATGAAAATGCTGTGAGCTATACAAATGCAAATCAGGATTTTTTTCCATGGCAGTAGTGGGCTCACAAACAACCCCCCTCCCCCGCCTCTCTCACTGACTCTGGAATTTTCCCCCACCCTGCCACACACACACACAATGTGCTGATGGTATACATTTTAAGAAAATCTCTTGTTAGTATAATTATAGACTCAAATTGTAGCTTGAATAGATTTGCGTTATGTAAGTAGGCTATCGCAGGGCTCTACGGTGCGAGTATTTCACTCGCATTTTTATGGGGGATAATTTACTCATGGAAGAAAAAAGTTAGCGTAGAGCCCTGGTATGCTATGATGAATTACCTTGTATGTCACTAGCAATGGTCAATAATGTTATCAAAAAGATACAGAAAACAGCACAATTTATTTCAACAATTTATTTTTACACAATCCAATGAAGGTCAGTAACTTGTTTTACAAATCAATAGATACAGGGCTAGATTTTAGTCTGTTTCCTTGGAATAATTGAAACTCCACCTATTCAATGCTAATTAGAGTCATTCACACAGTCGAGCCCTTTCCCCTAGACCAGGGGTGTCAAACTCATTTTAGTTCATGGGCCATATAGCCCAATTTGATCTCAAGAGCCCTTTCTTTTAGTGTAAAGAAGTACAAGTAGGCTACATTCTGAAAACATTACAATTAAACCTGGCACCTCTTAGCCGTCACAAGTCCATCAATATTAGGTGTAAAATCCTGAGCAGCTGCCAATTAGGTGCCTAGACAAACCACCTCTTCAATTTTGCCTATGAAGAGCTTAGTACGCTATGCTAAATCTCAACCACCGTGCAGAGTGGCATAACTGCAGTCACCTTTTCTGTTGTCTTGCTTAAATGCACAGTGGATGTGTGTACCACACATCTTCCAGCAATGCGTTCAACAGGGAGAAATGATGCTGGGTATGAGTTGTCTGTTGTTCCCTGCAAGCTCCAGACTTCTACTGGCTTTCCATAAAAATGTCTGTCCGGATGGGGGTCAAGCCAGGAAACTTTTGCAATGACATGTTTGAATGCAATACCTTTTGACACAGATTTGACATTAACAACTATGAACTGCTTTATAATGGCTGGTCGTGGTTCTGTTAGAGGGTCAAGGATGGGGTCCTCAGTACAGTTTGTGTATGCACACCACTTAGCATATACATATGCTGACCTTTCTGCTCTAGATCCACCTATGGAGTAAGTTACATTCAGATATGTTACCCTTTTGCATGTCATGGCAAAACAGTCAACCGCAGTGATACAATGTTCTGGGTACATCTGATGATACATTTGCAACATTGCATGTCTGTCAAGCTCATCCAAGATAATCTGCTGGAATGGAGACAGCGGCACCACTGTACAGTTTTCTAAGATAAGTCTTTCTGCTGAGACCAAAACACTGTTTCACATAAAGCATATCAGTTGTGTCATTGCGTGACAAAGTCCCAACCATTTGTCCTCCCAAAATACTGGCAAATTCAGCACCATATTCACATGCTCATGGCATACTAAGCTGGTGACTGCTGAAATTGTCTCATAATCTGGACTTCAATTGTCCTGTTGTTGTTATTAAACTTTCCCAGTATTCCATTAAAATGCTCAAATGAAAAACACCAGAAAGAATAAACAGGTCCGTAGTCCAACACACTCTTTCAGATGAAGATGTAAATGCATGTTGGGGGTGCAGTTCAATGGGCCAAACAGTTAGAGCAAATTTTTGAGAGAAATGTCTGCAGGTATCTATCCGCTACGTCAGTCTATTGGCGGATATGACTCTGGAGCAGAGTATGATACAAGCCTGCACAAAGTCAGACCACATGTCATAGTTTCTGTTGTCGATAAGCCCCTTCAGACAGAACAGGAGTAAATGGTTGTCCAGTTTTTCCACTGATCTGCTGTAAATCCTGTAAAGCCAGATGCAATTCGTAAGGGAATTCTTCCAACCTCATAAGGTACTTTGATGTTTTCCACTCTAGTTTGACGTTCATCAAGGGTCTTCGTTGTTAAAATTCCTAGTTCTGTCCACAGTCGGAATACATGTCTTGCCGTACAAAGGAGAAGGTTGTGCATTGGATCTATGACGACAAATCTGATGGCATCATAGTAACTCAAGTGGAAAAGTTCTGACCATCTAGCCATGCGTCTGTTCAATTTCTTTCTGTTCTGCTTTTGTCTTTGCCTGTTTGGATAATTTAGGGTAGCGTTTGTGATCCACTGGCGTGCGTGACTCCCATGAAGACCGCTCAAATCCAGAGTAGTCCATTTTTGCAGCAAAGTCTTTCTTGCTGAACGTCTTCAAACACTTGTGGCATCCTGCAAGAGTTAGTTAAATGCAATATATTACGCACACATATTTATACTTGACCATTCAATGAAACAGACCAACTGCTATCTATCAAAAGATCAACAATGTAAACATCTACATCTTGATTTTACTGATTCAACTATCAATATCAGGTTTATTAATTATATATTGCAAAGCATATGTTTGATTATTTCAATTACCTCTGTATGCTCCGTGTCTGACAAAGCCTCCACATTTGTGAGTTGCGGGGATATCGGATGACAGACAAAGCAGAGCTGCTCTGTAAACCTGATGTCCTGTGTAAGGCTGTCTTCAAAACTATGGCCTTCCAAAGTTCTTGGAGCTCATCAACCAAGGGTCTAAGAAAGCATTTATGTTTAGTGATGGCTCCTTTGGGCCAGGTATTAGTCAACAAGAATCATATTTTCTTCCTTCAAACGGTCTTCTGAGGTAGATTCAAAATGACCAAGTACATGGCTCCAACTGAATAAGGTGCATGTTTGAATGGTTGGAACCAGTCCACATTCAGCATCAAGGCCAAATTATTTGGCTCTGCTAAAAGGGCTTTCCATCCACATACTGGTAATCCTGCCATACTTGTCCATCATATACATCTCTAACACATCCTCCTCAGGCATTTTCCGCTTTCGCCATTCTTCACATTTCTCTTCAAATCCAGGTCTTTTAACAAGAGCTCCCAGAGACTGTACAACACTACTGTAACAGTAAGGCCGTATTGGATAGACATACTCTTTACCGCTGAAAGATGTTGCCTTTCTTAGCAAGGCAGAGCCACATTTCTTCCTCAGTGAAGACCTCTTATGTGGGTGGTTGTAGAATGGGATGTAACCACAGGCCTTGCACACCTTTGTACCATCCCGTCTGAGCTCATAGGTTTCAGTTAGCATGTATACTGTCATACATTTTGGACAAACCACGTATTGTAGAAATTGTCACGGAGGATGCCTGTCCATTTCCTCAAGGAGAATAAAGTCTTTGGGATATTGCTTGTGAAGGCAGTGAGGGGATCAACGCAGAGAACAATTCCAATTATCCACATTAACTGTTTGATGCACAGAAGAAATGATGTGATGGCAATGTCAGAAATCATGTGGGTTGATTGCCATTTCAAAAGCATCATTGCAGAACTCTCATCAGTAAGGCTTCTTGTTTTTGAAGACTGATGACTTCCATGTCCCTCTCCATCATGCATGTTAGGATAGGCTTCACTCTGCTCCTCTGCAAGGCTTTCCCCTCTTCATCCTCCTCAGGCACATACTCATCCTATGCAAATGTAAAGTACAAATTGAATTGAAAAAATGAAAAATGTAGGTAATGAAATATGTGGGTGTGAAACATTTTCAGGTTTTCCATCTATAAGCAGGCTCTGGATAAGCCTATGTAATGTTTTACTTTTATAGAAATCAGAATCAGAAGAGATTTATTGCCATGTAGGCTATGCCTACTAGGAATTGGATTTTTGGGTCAATTGGTGCCACGACAGTTACAGTAATCAAGAAAAACAATACACAAATACTTAAATTACAATAGAAATCACAGTCAAATTCAATCAAGTCAAATATATGTACAACAACATATACAACCTATATACAATCGCACTGTCGTATTAGGTTGTATATAGGTTGTATATGTTGTCAAGGTAATTTCATGCTTACCACAAAACAGAGATGTTTTCTTCTTCATCTTGCACTGAATCTGAATCTGAATCGCTGGAGTCAAGGAAAAAGATGAATGCTTTGTTCATCTGCTGTTTAAATCTGGAAAACATGCAAACCCATGCAGAAGATACATTAGTGATGCATTACATTACCTGAAAGCCCGTAACCCCCTGACCTATTATCAAAATTATCACATGAGGTAGTAGAGAGCTAATTCTACCCTATTTACACCCCCACCCCCGAACACTTACAGACTCACATCATTGCATACATGCAAATGTACTCATAATAGGCCTAGCCGAGCCAGTATTGTGCAAGCAGGTTCTAAACAGGTGAGAATGTCCCTGAAAGTGGGGCTATAAGAGGGTTTGGTGGGGGCATGTAGAAAAGGACTGCAAATAGGGCCTAAGGTCCAAAAGTGAACTATTGTATAGTGAAATTGTGATGCTTACCATTGTCTGAGTTATCAGTCGGTGGGTGCATTTCTTCATCAAGCCTCATTCATCTGAAAAAGTACCAACAACAAAAAAGGAAGGAAAAAGAAATTGGGAATGTGTGGCACCTCATTGTGCTGGGTTCCTTTTGCCCTTTATTTGCTGTACACAATACCTTTTTGGATGGAGTGTGGAGGTGCTTAAATCCATTCACATCTCCTCTGGATCATGAACTGAGATCCATCCATCCATTCAGAGGGTGTCTCAAACTCATTCCACCGAGGACTGAGGTGTACGCAGGTTTTGTTTGCAACCAGTGTTACAGGTATGGTCGCAGCTGCCTGCAACAATGTCTATCGCTGTATTACTGCACTGATCTCTTGCGCAAACTATGATTGATCATTATTATTGTACAGTATTAATGCACATGCTGTAAGTCGCTCTGGATAAGATAATCTAAGATTTATACTAAATGCTTAAAATGTCAAACGTAAAATGGTTGAAGAAGTGAGCTAATTATTGAAATCACCTGGAGCGTAACTCAGGGG
>JAINUG010000480.1:25000-147500 GCA_029706075.1 Aldrovandia affinis
TTTATCTACTCCTCCCACTGTACTGCGACCTTGGGTTTCTTGAAAGGCGCATAACAAATAAAATGTATTATTATTATTATTATCACCCTGGAGCAGAACACCTGCCCACCACACTCACAGCTGGGCTGCAGGCACAACCAAACACTTTATATTTTAATAGATTTCTGAATAATATACATGTGTACATGATCATAGCATTGTACTGCCCTTGAGCAGAAGGTGAAAGTCTTTATATCATCAATGGCCACTCAGTGTTGTGCAAGCCTGTTCATCCAGAAGTTTCTTTGATGCAGTCATTGCTCCATTTTTGTGACTTCCAGAACCACGTGTGTGTGTGTGTGTGTGTGTGAGTGAGAGACAGAATAGTGTGGGTGTGTGTATGAGAGTGTGTGTGTGTATGTGTGTCTGTGAAAGTGATTGCGTGTGTGTGAGAGAGTGCGTGTGTGTGTGTGAGAGAATGTGTGTGTCTGTGAGTGAGAGAGAGAATGCATGTGTGTGTGTGTGTGTGACGTTCGAGTTCTCAGGTAGCCTGGTCTCACAGGCCGCAGGGAGTCAGGTCCTGCCCATGTTACTCAGAGACACACATAAAGCTGCAGATCTGAACAAACATCCATGTACCGCTGTCCAGGCCCCGGGCACTCGGGGTCTCTGAGGCACAGATGCAGGGGCTCTCATTACCAGAGAGAGGAATGAGTCTGTCACAGACATCACCACGGAAACAGAGCTGCTAACTCATCACATAACACAACTGCTGCAACTCAAGAAAATGATTTACATTTACATTTTACATTTTAAGCATTTAGCAGACGCTCTTATCCAGAGCGACTTACAAGATGTGCATTAATACATGGTAAGAACAATCATAGTTAGCGCACGAGATCAGTGCAGGAATACAGCAATAGACATCATTGCAGCCATCTGCGTACCATACCTGTAACACCGGGAAGGAAAAGGTTAGTGAATTATTTTGTTAAAAAAATTTGGGGAGTATAGTGTTGAACAAGTAGGCAGTGGTGATGACAATTTAGCTAGATGTACAGAGTTCAGTGGTAGTGGAGTCTGAAGAGGTGGGTTTTGAGTCTCTTGCGGAAGATCGCAAGTGATTCTGCGGTCCTGACCGATTGTGGAAGGTCGTTCCACCAGCGAGGGATCAGGACAGAGGAGTGTTTACCAGTGTTTATCAAGTTTACCAGAGGAGGCGGAGCGGAGGGGTCTGGGAGCTGTGTAGGGTGTGATGAGGGTCTGGAGGTGGTTTACTTCAGGACTGACAAGACAGAGAAAGTTTATATGTAAGACGTATGTTATTTAATACAATTATTTATATTATGGGGAAATTCCACATCCATAAGATAAAATGGGCAGATTCCAAGCCAAATTATTTTCATTTTGTAAATGACTTAATTCAGTATGGCACTACTGTGAATAATAAAAAGGCTGTTAAACATATTTTATTTTTGATAAGTATAAGATTGCATGTAACTAATACCCTGGCACATTCCTCTTGTTATTAATGTTTGTATATATTACATTTACATTTTAAGCATTTAGCAGATGTTCTTATTCCGGGCGACTTACAAGATGTGCATTAATACATGGTAAGAATAATCATTGTTCACGCAAGAGATCAGTGCAGTAATACATCGATAGACATCATTGTTGGCAGCTGCATACCATACCTGTAACACAGGGAAATGACTATATAGCTTGTGGCAGCTATCTAGTTAACTTTACTGACTGAGATACAAGTTTGATTTGGTTGTTCTAGGGACCGATCAGGACATGTTATTTGATATTCTGGCAATGACAGTTGACTGAAGCCAACAACAGTGTCACGAGTGTGGAGGAAGAAATTTGTATCGAGTTGGGATACATCCACAGAGGATGTAGACACTAATTAATTCAGTGTGACGCTGCAGCGCCACAGGAAGTCAGAGACAAAGGGCTTTTCGCGCCACAACTTCAAAGGAACAGTTGTTCGTCCCCTATGGCAGGAAACCTCCTTCCCATTGGTTTAGGACCCTGGGAGGGCTGTTCTAACAACCTGTTATATCTTCATGTTAGCCCATAGCTCCATTTACCTGTAAGTTAACGCCCTGTTACTTCCCCCTTGTGATTGTTCCCTCCCCTTCCGTTGTGTTGGAGATAAATATCCGTTTGAATTTGAAGGCGGGAGATTCGCCGTCCTGCGTGACACGGGTCTCCGTGCAGCTGCTCGTAATTAAAGCTTTAATACTGTTTAAAGGAATTCTCTCTGATCCTGCTGAGTTATTTTTTCCACGACAATTTGGTGCCTTCGACCCGGGAATGCAGACACTCGACAGAACGGCCTTGCTTCCACTGATGGGAGCAGACATGCGCCGCTGCGCAATAGAGAGAAAGGTTGGGGCCTTATTCAAAACCCATTATAGTGGTATTTGACTGTTCCCGTCAGTGAAGGTGAGTAACGCAACAGAGAGTCTCGCGTTCCGCAATTATAGGGACACAGGAGAGAGTTTGTTTAAACAGTATACTGAATGTTTGAGGAGGTTAACCGATAACAGAGGAACTTCGACGAATGTTTAGCTATGGTTATAGTCGGAAAAGGCGGATCAGTTATTGGATTAGGTATTTAAAATGCTTAGCTGATAAACTTATTGATCAGGACTTGGTAAGTGTTAATGTGAGGGAACAGTACGGTTAAAGGAACAAGCTATGGTTATAGTAGGACCGGTGGATCAGTCTGGGGATTAGGTATTCAAAATATTTAGCTTCGGATACGAATGATCGCGTATATCTGGTGATGCGGTAGGCGAAACGAACGGGAAGTGTAGGTCGGAAAGAGGTCGAAGGGAGCGTCTGTTATATCTGAGAAAGTAAAATATTCCAGTGGCCTTGCGCATTGTAAAAGAGAATATTTTACTTGTTGTACAACATGGAAACTAGATCTAGTTGGAACTCCGCGGAGAGAGATATGTGTCATTAGGCTTTGCGGTGACTGTTACTCCAGTAGCTTAAGTACGAGCTACGCCTTAGTTGCGCGCATATAGGACCATCAAGGTATATCGGCTAGGGCAATGGTTATTGTCGGTCGCGGTGGGTCAATTATTGGATATTGGATACAAGTATTTCTGATAATACGCAGAAAAGGACCAAGGAGTAGACCGTATAATTACGTGTGGCAAGATGCAGCCGATAACTTGAAACGGTCGCTATTAATACCCGGGATGGAGAATGAACAATCTCATATGAATGTAGTGTTGTTTGTTAGAGTTTGTCGTGTCGCGCATATGCACTGTGAAACAACAGGGCACATTCTGTGATCGCTTAGGGCTATGGTTATAGTCGGTAGCGGTGGATCAATTGTTGGATTAGATATTAAAAATGTTTAGCTGATAATACGCGTAAAAGGATCAGAGTATTAGACTGGTTTTACTACTGGTGGCAAGAAGAAAAGCGATTCACAGAATTGTGTGCTTGTGTGTACCCGGGATTGTTGTTCGTAAGTTAGTAAAATGGGCCTATAGATACGAAAACACAGGACGCTGTGTGGTGGACACGTGGTGAGAGCGCTTGTCCAGCGGTTAGATAAAATTTATATAAACAAACTAAAGTGATTTGTTTAGAGCAAAGTGGTTCTCCACTCACCCGTAAAGTAATTCCAGACAAAGGACATGCAGGCCAGTTGCAATTGTTTGCTCAAACATTCTACGTGGGCCAGGTGCAGTTCTTGGAATACGTTTGTAGAACAATGGGATAGGAGTGAGAAGCCGTTTGCAAGATAGGAGATCAGGGACACGTGGTGTTGAGCACATGTCCAGTGGTTAGAGGACTCAGCCCGTAAGATAATTCCAGACAAAGGGCGTGCAGGCGGTTGCAAATGTTTGCTCAAACATTCTACGTGGGCCAGGTGCAGTTCTTGGAATAAGTTTGTGGAACAATGGGACGGGAGTGAGAATCCGTTTGCAGAAGGTTGCGTATCGGAGTGGCGGAATCAGGATTCGTAGCTGAATCACGGTTCTGCTAGCTATTGTATACTTTAGAGTAATAATAATAGCTATAATAATTATAATAAATATTGTATTATAATAAAATATGTGTATGTATACGCACTATGATCCGCAACATGCTATCAATTAAAGAGCAGGAATAAATATACGCACAAGAATCCTGATCTCCGATTCCCGGATAATGGATCTCTTGATTTGGCTAAAATAGTATATTTGGGGAGTGCGTTAGGACGGGGCAGATGTACTAGCATTCCTTTGTTGGCATGATTAAGCCTTAAGGCGCTGGAATGAATCGCGCAGGCGCCGTTATAAAGATACAGAGGGGAAATGAAGGAAACCAATGAGAGAGATGACCCCTATCTTTATCAATTGTGAGGAAGCCACAGAATAAAAAGGAGAAGAATAGTCATCTGCATATTATAAGGTATAGGCCTAAAGTAATAATAAATAATAACTAGAGAATAGAAATAAGAGAAAAATAGTTAATTCCCAGGATAGATTTAACACATGCTGTGGGGTGAACACGTGGTGTTCAATTAGACGGAATATGTTATTTTTGCTTACACCTACATTTCAAAGGCAAATGGGGTTAAATGTAGGACCTTTTTATCATCTACTGGAGTGAGCAACTGTATTTTATTCAAACCAAGGATTTGTGTAAAATATCAGATTAGTAGCGCAAGTGGCGATCGGGAAATAGCTTTTGGCGGAGCTTCAAAGGAAACTCCAACAAAAGGGATTCCTTTCCCCCAGATCAGCCAGGGCAATCAGTTTGTGACTCGCCAATAGAACTGGTTTTGCGACATGCCGCCCAGACACCCCTGTCTTCCTGTAAGCAGAGCCGTAAGACCCCCCCTTGGGGCTCTATTGTCTCCCAAATGTAGTCCACTAGAGAACACGTTGGGGCGGGGGCCGCTAGGGAAGAAAAGGGGGTTGGGAAGTGAGTACAATCCGGTTTTGGGTGGGGACATTAAGATTTTGCATGCTAATGTACCTCTATAGCAAAGGTTATCAGGCTGACGGTGAGTTAAATGGGAAGCTAGTCTGAGCTGTATTTTCTGCATCAATGCATTTATATGTGGCTCAGGTCGCAATAAATCAGTAGCACAATTATCTCCATTTGGTGTTACGAATGGGGTTGGAATAACTTTTGTGGAAATGCCGTGTCGTTGTCACGTTTAGAAGTATTTGAATGAAAAGAGGAACCGAGCGAAGAGGGTCACGGACAGCTCAGGTAAATGTCGGCTTGGAGCGGTCCTGAAAACCGCGCGTGCGTGTTGTGAACCCGAATGGCGGAAGGGTCCTATTCAAAGTTTGTGCTACTGATCAGTAAAGATATAGACAGTATTGATCATTCTCGCTAACCTGTAGTCAGCTAACCTAATATTCGCTGAGGTAAAACATATTTCCGTAGGTAGATTAACTGTGTGCTCCGAGTGAACTCTCATAGTACCATCCATCGTGATTTAAGATGCGTACAATGGATGAGGACGGAAGTGCGGTTTTGACGCGCACACTGTGGTAAAGCAGAACTCGAGTATCACCTTCAATCTACAAAGCATGCTGTGTTTAATGATGGTTAAGTTAAGCTAGCAGTAATTATAGTGACTGCATAGCTGATTTAATATCGAGGGTATAACTGACAGATCGCGTGGTAGCATCCTGGATTATGTGTATATTATGTACCCAATTTTATTGTTGATTAGAGATAGAAACCACAGGCGTTTAATGACCAGTGTTAACCTCCAGTTAAGATGGGGAAGCCTCTGTTTGCCGCAGGGAAGGGTGAACCAAAGAAGGGTGATCCAGGGATTCCGACCACTTTGAAAGGGGGTCGAGGTACATCGTTTACAAATGGCTACAGTCACGCATAGATGATTTGATAGCCGATTACAAGGGCAGACTAGCTGTCCAATCACAGGCACGCACAAAGCGTGACCTATTCGCTGACGTAGTCGGCCTATTCGGTGCTGGTAACTCAATATCGAACACATACCAATTTACTGCTTAGCCATATGATGTTCAACCAGACCAACATGGCAGGTCATGAAGTAGCATGTAGAATGTACGCCTAAGATATGTTAAAAAAATGTTTAAACTACAACGAAAAATTGGGGTGAATAATAGTATTCATAAAGGAGGCTATATTCCATTAGAATTGGGCCTGGGTCGTGTCAGAAACTCCTGGGAAAACTATAGTAATAATAATATACATATATATAACCTATACAAACAAGTGACTCCAAGATTAAATAAATCTTGGAAATCAGTAGGATTGACCCCATTTAATCGGTTGTTTGATCGATGGGCTGTTGGCGACCCGAGATTTATTTTGGTCGCGCAGAAAAATAAAAACTTATATAAGACAAAAGGGTTTCGACCAATCGGAAAAAACGGACGGCAGTTAGTCGACCGAAATTCGTTTTTGGTCAGGAACAGCCCTAGAAATTAGGGTATGCATACCAGTGTAAATAGGACTGAGTGAATGTGCGCATTTGTATGTCTATGTATGTATATGTGTGTGTACACGTGCGTGTCCGTCCAGTTAGATGGGGAGATCTTGATTAATGATTGCACATCTGACTCTGTTAAGCCACTAACTCACTTTTTGCTGTTGACCCCGTTGTTTTCCAGATGGAGGTAGAGCATTCCAAAACGGTGTACCGTTTACGGAGAAGGGATGACTGACAAAGAGTGTTTTACGTTGTGCTGTTCCACGCAATATGTTGTACCATGTGTGCATACCGATTTGTATGTTTTTGGTTTTATTTAGAAGGTTTCCATCATTGCTAATGCTTGTCTCACAAGTAGACGTAGCAAGCCCAGAAAATATATATATATTAGACGCAATCAAAGATTGGACATGGGCGGCAATGATTGGTACCTTCACTTAGATGGCTTATGGCGCTGCCGGACTGGCCATCCGGTTGCGCCAATCTGCCTATTGCTGTACTGTGCTCGCATGTATCACAGTGTGACGCATGTGAGCAAAGGGGGAATGATGGCAGCCTGTAACAAAAACTGGGACTGGAAAAAAATTTAAACCAAAATTACCGTGCTAGCACAGCAGACATGGGAAAATGGTATCACATGTCAACAATTCGATGTGGAAAATCCAGCACCAGCGAAACAGGCCTCATATCCTCCCCCCTTAAGGTATAAATGAAATAAAAGATTTTATTACAAAACAGCATCGCCTAACCAGGTTCCACCACCAGAATTCCACTCAGCACCCAAGGCACCAGCACGCATCACCACTTTTATCCGGTCGGAGACATGGGCATGCATCTGATGGATGATGCAAGAAAGGTATTGTGTGATGCTAACAAATTGCATAGGGGTTCTACAGTAACAGGTGGAGGAGATCCAGACGGCCAGGATGAATCCAGACGGCCAGGATGACTTCACCCGGCACTCCCCGAAGCCAAGCGACTGGGACCCAGCAGTAAAGTGCAAAAGCCAGCCCACCTGGAACCACTACACGACGAAGGGAAGCCCCCTCCAGATGCAACAGCTTTTTGTTCCTGTTTCTTGGCCTGCGTGGCCCATCCCTTCCCAGACAAAGGGAAGTCGAAGTTGAGTACTGAGGAGGGCACGTGCTAGATAAACCTCTCCCTCCCAGGAAAAAAAGTACGAAGCCGCTGAATCTGGACCTAGAGGTTCCAGTGAAGATCGCAAGAAAAGAAGTAACAAAGAATACACACACCATAACACACTGTTAATGTTATAGATGTATCATTTATGTTGTTAATGTTAGCCATGAAGGTAAAACAGGCTGTAAATGGATCAGGTTGTTGTGTATGTTTGTTAGGCAAACATACAATTGGCAAAAATGGGTAGACCTGTGAGGGCCTGGCTGTTTAGAACAGCAAACTAATTCAGCCCCATGTGAGAGGTGTAGCAATCTCCCATGATAGCGGGTAACCTCACACTGAGTTGTAAGTGTCTCCCTCAAATAGGTGGATAAAAATAAAAATAAAAAAGAGCTCTCCCACAAAAGCTATTGGCTATTTCCAGCTCTACATACAAAACCATATCCCCCAGAGATGAGGGTCAAAAGCTCTAGACACCAATGTAAGGAAGTGTCTATACAAATGTAAGGTAAGGTTTGTGCAGATTGTAAAAAATAGCACAAAAGGGGGGATTGTGGAGGAAGAAATTTGTATCGAGTTGGGATACATCCACAGAGGATGTAGACACTAATTAATTCAGTGTGACGCTGCAGCGCCACAGGAAGTCAGAGACAAAGGGCTTTTCGCGCCACAACTTCAAAGGAACATTGTTGTTCGTCCCCTATGGCAGGAAACCTCCTTCCCATTGGTTTAGGACCCTGGGAGGGCTGTTCTAACAACCTGTTATATCTTCATGTTAGCCCATAGCTCCATTTACCTGTAAGTTAACGCCCTGTTACTTCCCCCTTGTGATTGTTCCCTCCCCTTCCGTTGTGTTGGAGATAAATATCCGTTTGAATTTGAAGGCGGGAGATTCGCCGTCCTGCGTGACACGGGTCTCCGTGCAGCTGCTCGTAATTAAAGCTTTAATACTGTTTAAAGGAATTCTCTCTGATCCTGCTGAGTTATTTTTTCCACGATAAACTATTTTAGCCCACCTTAAAATGAAAAAAATCTCTGTCACATCAACAAAGCACTTGCAAATGTAACGTTAGTTAACTAAGCAATGGCTTTCTTACTGCCACTCGACCTGTCAAACCTGCAGCTCGAACTCCTGTCAGAGTTTCCTCCAGTTTCCAAGTGCCTTTGATGGTGTAGGGAACTGCTCACTGCCAAGAAAAGTACATTATTTTTCAGTTTTTGGTAACCTAAGCTTTTTACCACTTACCTTTGTACCATTTCAGGATATTCGCTGGACTTGAACTGCTTAAATTTCAGTAAAAACTGGAAAATGGGTGTGTTCTAAAACTTTGGACTGGTAGTGTATATTCCTAGCAGTACTCTTTTAAAGGGATATTTAGACAAATTCACAGACATGACACCCTTTTACATTTAAGAATGTTATTTTCTAGTTAAGTACAATTTGTTTGCTGGTGATTTTCAGTACAAAGAGAGAGAGAGGAGGATGGGGTGGCAGCAGGTGAAGTGAGAGAGAGAAGGTGGGATGGAGAGGCCATGAGAGAGAGAGAGAGATAATTAATAGTAGTCTTATCCGGTAGTCAAGACAAGAGGACTATAATGCCAAGATGAAGCTTGCAAGCAGTAGTCTGATAAGTATCCCACAGACAGCACCTGTATTGCCCACATTGATTGTAGTGTACCCTAAAATGATTTCCCCCTTTCTTGCATCCCTATTACCTACCTCCTAGACAGATGTAGGCTCACAAGTAACTAGATAAACTATTCAGAGGACAGGAAAACAATTAGTATGGGATGTTGAAAGAAGGTAGATTCATTCCAGTCATGACACAATTTTACATGTATTACAGGAATGCTAACTGCACATCTAGTTGTTGTTTTTTTCTTACATTTCTATAATATAATATATGCCATTTAGCAGACGCCTTTATCCAAAGTGACTTACAGTAGTGAATGCATACATTTTCAGTATATGTGGCCCCAGTGGGGATTGAACCCACAACCTAAGTGTTGCCAACGCCGTGCTCTACCAACTGAGCCACAGAGAAAGTGTGTAAGAAACCACTATTTCTTACACACTTTAAATATTTTCTAGAAGTGCACTTGGTACAGTTATTAGTGGATATTGAGAAAAGAGAGTTTCATTCTAATCATGACACTTTTACATTTTAAAATATTTTCCTATTTAAGTAGAAGTGTTTGTTTGTGATTGTCACAGTACAGGGAGAGAGAGAACAAAAGGCAGAGGCCATGGGGGAGGAGAGAGAGGAGGAGAGAGAGAGAGAGAGAGAGAGAGAGAGAGAGAGAGAGAGAGAGAGAGAGAGAGAGCAGGCCAGAGAGGCTACATGTTAAGACAGAGAGGAAGCAGCACAGAGAGGGAGAGCAGGATTATAGGGGCGCAAAGCACAGGCAGCAGCATATTTTGATTGGAACGATTTGGGGATAAGGACACAGGTCCTAAAGAACCAAAACTGCAGCATGGACAAACACTGATAAATGTGTCGGACACGGACACATTCTACAGCAATGTTGGTCCATGCAGATGCAATGGCATCACGCAGTTGCTGCAGATTGGACGGTGGTGACTTTTAGTACACATTTTAAAACCCCTTTTTCATGGCAGTTGGAGAGTCAGTATTTATTTGTTAGTTCGCCAGTTTGAGAGCGACGACCATTGTGGTGTTTTTGTTTTGGGGGAATGTAACAGTAAATTCATTAAAAATGTAGGCTTGTGCTTTGCATGTATACATCTCACATTCTCATTGGGGGCCAAGCCCCCCTAAAGCTCAAATCCTAGAATCGCCCTGGTGCAAACATTCCACTTGGAAAGGTTACAATCCTGAATGACGTGCATTTGTAAATATGCATGTAAGAAATTGTGGGGCTATCCCCTCTGTGAAACAACTTGGGCAGAAGTATGTGCCGCAGGCTGCTGACTTGCATAACGAAAAGAGAAAGGAGCTGGTCCAGTCAGCTGACAACATGTCTGCACAGACAAGTCAGCAGAAGGCACAGACAATTATGTTTCACACATTTTATTTGTTCTGCACAGGAAATCTGTTACATCAGTTTAAAAGCTATTCTTGCCCACACTGTACCTTGATGCCCTAAATTACAGCTGTCATAGATAGCATCAAACAATGACTTTTGAACTTTGAGGTTGGTGCACAAACAAGTCACTGCGCTGATAGAGGTGAAAAGATCATTCTACGCAGAAGGCAAAACGATCCTGTCTGTTCCAACCAACTCCGTTGACACAGTAAGTTTACACATCGCCAAGAATGACAGGAGACTGTCAAACAACTGACCATGATTAAATTTAATCAAAGTTTAAACCTTTTTATTTAATTTGAGTTCATCTGTTTTAGCCTTTCATTTGTATAAGCCTGCACCACTGCACACTATTTAATTGTCATGATTGTGTCTTATTTACCCATTTCTGTGCAGGTAATATAATTGGGCTTTATATCTACTTCCTATTGCCCATTGCCCAACGGTTCAATGCACTGAAAGCAGCATCTGACATTCTGGAAACGCTGCTGTCAATCATCCTCTGTGAGTACTTAGTGTAAAATGATGTAGATTACTGGGGAGGGGCAATGTGATCATTGACGGACAGAAAGGCTCTATCGGCCTCCTACATTGAGGATGACTGAACTGCAAGTGGAAAAACGGCCCAGATAAACTCCACATAACGCATCGTATACTGCCCTATGTGTGATCTTGGCGCAGTTCAGTTTTAAACCTGTTTTACAGCAGGTTCCTGTTTTGTAGATGAAAGGAGAGAGACAGGTGTAAAAAAGATAAATGAAGAAGAGATATAGTTAGAGGTTAGAGAAGAAGAAGAGGGGTAACAGGAGATGAGGGACCAGAGCAGTGCCAGTGCTAGTGTAGTGTACCCAGATTTGCGGTGTGTGCAGCCTCGTCCTGCCATTTGAGTTGCATCACATGTCCCAGGGGCCCTTGAGACCAGCTAAACTTAAGAGTGTTTGGCTAGTTATGTTCACAAATATTCAAGTATGAAAACCAAGAGGGTTTTGAGTGAAAATCCTTTTTTCCCTTTTCGAGTGTATGTGATGACATCACCGTGTGTATGCATTGAGAATGACCCCCGTGTGATTCCGATGCGTGTGTTTACTTGCCCTGAACTACACGCTTTATTTTAAATTAAAAAGTAGTATTTAAATGGAAGCGAAATCTCTCTGCTCTCGTGTCCACCGCTACATTATCATGTTTAAAAACAGGTTGGAAGCTGAGTGTCATGTAGGCGGAGCCGCTCGGTCAATCGAACGAGTAAAATGAACGACTCAACTGAGAAAACGAATCACTACTCCCGAGTCAGTAAAAAGAGTCGCTCAATTCGAACGAATTGTTCGCGAACTGCACACCACTACAATGCATTTCCCCGACCATTTCAATGGGCCCCTGTCAAACCAGGGCCCCTGTGAAATTACATACCCGCTAGCGCCTGGGCCTGGACCAGAGGATAGGGCAGCAGCAGACAGGATGTAGGCCTGTAGCTCAAAGTAGCCCTGACTATCACACTGAAAAGTGTTGGAGAAGCCAGCCAGGGTCTACTCAGGGTGTTGCGTTTGTATCATAAAGCTGACATGTGACTGGGAGGGGTCAGAGTCTGCAGGTAGGGCAGGCTCACCTGGACACTGATAGGGTCTGGATTGTTCCATTGCAGGTAGGGCAGGCTCACCTGGACACTGATAGGGTCTGGATTGTTCCATTGCACGTAGGGCAGGCTCACCTGTACACTGATAAGATTTGGTGTTCCATTGCAGGTAGTGCAGGCTCACCTGTACACTGATAAGATCTGGATTGTTCCATTGTGTGAGCCCTGCAGCCTGTGAGGTGAACAGGAAAAGTGACCCATCTGTGTCACAGATTAACAGAGGAAACCACTGCACATTTTTCACAGACTAATGAATAGCAAGCTCTTCAAGTTAGATTGAACATGTGTGGCTGAGCTGCAGGGGAAATGTGGTTAAAATGGCTGCTGCTGCAGGGTGGGTATATGAGCCATGTGACACATATACCCCACCCTGCAGCAGCAGCCATTTTAACCACATTTCCCCTGCAGCTCAGCCACACATGTTCAATTTGATTTTCAGAATTTAGAGGACAGTAAATGTAGCTAACTTGAAGAGCTTGCCATTCATTAGTCTGTGAAAAATGTGCAGTGGTTTCTCTGTTAATCTGTGACAGATGGGTCACTTTTCCTGTAAAATACTCCAGTAAAAAGTCCAAAGTAAAATTTCCACTTGAGTGTAATATGTAGTGGAGTGAAAGTAAAAACGTTTGCAAAAAATGTAAAAACGTAGAGTACATTTTAAAAGTATCTGCGCTTACTTAAGTACAGCAAACGAAGTACTCATTTACTTTTTTACTCTGTTACTGTACTTAAGTAAGCGCAGATACTTTTAAAATGTACTTACGTTTTTACATTTTTTGCAAACGTTTTACTTTCACTCCACTACATACTACACTCAAGTGGAAATTTTACTTTGGACTTTTTTACTGGAGTAATATTTTATCAGGGTATCCACTTTTACTCAAGTAAAGGGTTTGTGTACTTTGTCTGCCACTGCACTTAAACTGGGTCAGATTTACTGTTTGATGCCTTTAAACATCAAATGCTCATCATCAACATCAAACATGAAGCAAACGTTGCTTGCTGTGTGCGTGGGTTTCTGAGGGAGAAGAGATGAAGCCGAGTTATCCCCTGCGCGTGCCATACACTGTTAGTTTAACCTTATTAGTGACACGTGTGTGTTGTAACCAATCAGTATTCGTTATTTGCTCATTGATACATGAGCCGAGAGTAGGGTTTGTTCTCCTGGAGAAGTTTCGGAGCAGCCGAGTTTACAGCCGAGTTTACTCTCGCAGATTGCAGGTTTGTATTGATTCTGTTTATTTTGTCGTAACTAAAGTCATCGCCGCAGTGAATATATACATTGAATACGTGTAGCCAGCGAATTAGTAGCACGATTTCTGAAAGGCAGAACTCACCGTCGACTTTATAATTGTATTATCAGAAAGTAATTTGTTAGACGTTTGTTTGACTGGGACAGGAGACAGTTCAAGTAATCTTACGGCTACCAGTTGTGGACATCGCTTTATCCACCTTCCGGCGATTACAAAGTGTTTTATCCAGCGGATAAAACTAACTGCGAGGTTACAGTGTGTAGGAGAATGCTGCTTCCTGTGTGCATGGGTTTCTGAGGAAGAAGAGCATGTTGGAGAAAGACATTTCACGCCTCCGAATCGCTTAACCATCTCGAAAAGACAGGATGTGAATGTTTTAATGTTAGGGCTTATAAAGACAGGATGTGAATGTTTTAATGTTAGGGTGTCCCAAATGGCATATTTTCGTATCTAGTGAGTATATCAAGTACGGAAGTAAACGGCCATGTGATCAAGTGGATTCCAGACTCAAGTACGCAACTTGAGCCTGACCAGGCTGCTCATAACCTTACAGTACTATGAGCCTGACCAGGTTGCTCATAACCTTACAGCACTATGACCCTGACCAGGTTGCTCATAACTTTACAGCACTATGACCCTGACCAGGCTGCTCATAACCTTACAGTACTATGAGCCTGACCAGGCTGCTCATAACCTTACAGTACTGTGAGTCTGACCAGGCTGCTCATAACCTTACAGCACTATGAATCTGACCAGGCTGGTCATAACCTTACAGCACTATGAGCCTGACCAGGCTGCTCATAACCTTACAGTACTATGAGCCTGACCAGGCTGCTCATAGCCTTACAGTACTATGAGCACTGACCAGGCTGCTCATAACTTTACAGTACTATGAGCCTGGCCAAGCTGCTCATAACCTTACAGTACTATGAGTCTGGCCAGGCTGCTCATAACCTCACAGTACTATGAGCCTGACCAGGCTCCTCATAACCGCACAGTACTATGAGCCTGACCAGGCTGCTCATAACCTTACAGTACTATGAGTCTGGGTGGGGTGGTGGATAGTGTTGCGGTCTAATACACATGTATCTTGGCTGGTCCGATACGGTGTGCACTGCCTATCAGGGATGTGGTTTGAAACCTGTCTCTGCCAGACTGGCCCTGGTCGTCAGCCCCGATCGGGGGCGGTGTTTAGCTGTCTGCCCCAGGGGGAGGGGGAGGATGGTGAGCGGGCTCAGGTCCGCCGTGAAGCACGTAAGGGAGTCTCCAGAACATGGGGGGGTGAATTCCGTCGTGAAGGAAGCGGAGATCGCTGCCCTCAGAGAATTAGCTTGCCTCGTAGAGACGAGCGGCGGACTCATGTGGGGGGAGGGTAAATTGAAATAAATAGAGGGTGTAATTGGCCACTAAATTGGGAGAAAAATGGGGAAAAAATCTGAAAAAAAAAAATAAAACTGAAACAGAAAAGTTTTTTGTTGGCAAAGGTGGGCAGCCAGTGACAGAATGGTGGAACCTCACTCTGTGCTGTGCTGTTGTTTAGGGTGATGGGGGCCATCTTGGCTGGTTTCCTTTCAGCATATAAAAGGAAGCCTGCTCTGCTCAGCTCCATGTGGTTTCCTGGCCACTCTCACCCCTCCCCCAAAGTGCTAACAGTGATCGTCCAACTTAACAAACCAAACATGTTTCACACACAATAGGTCTGTTCCTGTCCAGCACAGGGCAGACCCTAAATTAGTGTCTTATTCCTGCCATCATGTTAGATCTTCCATGTTTTGGCAGAAGCTCTGTCTTGTGGTGGCACTTGTTCAGGGATCATCAACCCTGTATAGAGTGAATTCAATGTCAAATGTCTGTATACATAAAACAAACAATACAAAACAAAACAAACGAACGATTTGCAAGTATAAGTCAAACTTGCAAATGTAAAAATGCAATCTATATGTAAAAACACGCTTTTTAGATTTTTACTCTCAGTTAAAGAGTTAATGGCTGTGACATAGTTTTCAGATAGCAAAGAATTCACACACTATAGCCTCAAACTCCACCTCCTTAAACAAACACTTTCACTTTCATGTCCACAGCCTCTAAATAACGTTGCACAGGCACAGACACCATTTTGTGGGGTGGATTGAGACCTCGATTCCTGGGAACAGAAGGGTGAAACAGGTATGTTGAGAAGACACATGCTGTCTATTTTCTCCCTCACACACACACACACACACACTCTAAGCAGTAACATACAGCTACACAGTGGTAGTTATACAAATAACAATTTAGCAAATTGGCACAGTGGACTTTTAGAACAAAACACATCTGGACACTTATGATGCGAAAGTGTTGATGTTATATCTGTGTGGAGGTTCCCTTTGCCTTTCACAAAGGTTCCAAAAAGGACTTTGATATAAAACAGATGAAAATACATGAAAATCATCACCTAATGTTTCAGAATATGGGCATGGTATGGTATGGATATGAACTAAAGGAATCATTGAAACTGCGTGTTTTTAAACAAGTCATAAAAAGCTGTTGCCACTGGTACTAAATGCAGTTTAGAAGGGGAAATGACTCTCACACCGCTTAACACAAGAGGGGAACATCACCAACAAAAAGAATCCAGAGAAATATACACATTTCTATTGTTCAGACGTTGTGCTAATGTGCGCCAGGGCTAGGGGATTAAACAAACTCAAGCAGTCACTAGTGTCCCTCTTCAGCTAAGCATGGAAGAAAGTCATACGTGATTGAAATGTCTGCTTGCTTTTTTTTTCTCTCTCACACACCCACCCACTCACATACAGTCACACACATACACACACAGTCACACAGACACACAGACACACACAGTATGCAGTATTAAATGTATGACATTACATTATTGTTATCTCATTACTATTTGAAAATGTCAGCTAATGTACAATATTGAATTGACTGTTTACAGATCACAATGGTTTGTTACAGCATATGGTGACCATGTGATTTGGTATAGTGAAATATTTGTATGCAAATAACTAATAAATGTTTTAGAAATATGATACTGATCTGATTGACTGATTGAAAATATTGAATTTTAATCTGATCTGATGCATTAAACATGTTTTTAGCTATTAAAAATTTTTTAAAGGATTTACATTTATGAATGTAAATGTAACCCACCTATCATATTGCAATGGTTCATTTACATGTATGGGTATCTTATACCTAGTTCGGTGCTGTCACTTTAAGAGGGCCATGATGCTAAAGGTCAGGCTTGTGGGCGGGATTTCTCAGCATTACATTCCGCAACCTGGCAGTTCACCAGTCACGTGATTGCAAGCAAGTGCCTGAACATTTAATTTCTTATATTAGGTAAGCATGTGTAAGCTTATTAGTACCATGGGTAACATGTTTTGTGTGGAATATCTCAAGTACCCTGCAAGTAAAAGTTTAAATATCGTTGTTCATAAATATAATTGCAACGTTGATGTGGCTAGGCTAGTTTATGGTTGCTAGTCTTCACCACACCATGTGTAGCTAGCATTAGCCACCAAATGTGAATGTAATTATTTGCTATAATGTGGTTTTTAATATGTTCTAGAGGTTGAGGTACTTCGGAAATGTTTTACAAATGGTCACTTAGGTTTGTGTGTGATGGCTATCATGCAAAAGTCAATTAGCCACCATCCTGATATGAGGTGGTGTAATTTCAACGCACCTGCTTATTGCTTCTGTTCATCATCCGTAATCCGTAATCCAGTTAATCCAAATGTCAAGTTACAGTCATTGTATTCCAGTCAGTAGACTATACTGTCTGCATCAAAAAATGAAAAGAAAATTGCAGGATGTGCCGCCTTGTGCGTGTGGTTTAAAAACTGTCGCGCCCACACCTGTCAGGACCCAACTAATAAAACCCCCCTCCCCAAAAAACATTTCCTTAAAAGTCCATCATGTGTCCTTAGAAGTTGGGTGGGACCCACTAACAACAGCCAATAAAAAGCTTATATTGTTCATTTTTCAAATAGGCCAAACTACAACTCAAAAGTTTTTCACAAATAATAAACATAAAGCTATTTTGGCTCCAACATTCCAGCCCCTAATTGTTGGCAGAACAATTACTTCTTCAAAAAATTAATGGAGCTGAACTCCAAAAAACGTAAAAACACAAAAAGGGGCTTCCCTACATTCTTTTTCAGTCTGTGGCCTCTATCAGCAAGCAGAGTTTGCTGATGGGTCTTTGCAGGACATTGGTCTTGGTCTTGACTTGGACACTTCGCACAAAGCCTTTGGCATCTGGCAAGGTTTTCAATATGCGTCCCATCAGCCACGAGTTACGAGGGGCCGTGTCATCCACGATGATAACAAGGTCACCAGGTGAGAAGTTCCTTTTTGGGTTGTTCCACTTATTTCTCTCCTGCATGAGCGGCAGATATTCTTGTATCCATCTTTTCCAGAAGAGGTCTGCGATATATTGGACTTGCTTCCATCTTCTTTTGCAGTACAGGTCCTCTTTCCAGAAAAGTCCTGGTGGCATGACTGGCTTTCCTTTGATCTGCAGCAGGTGATTTGGAGTAAGGGCTTCTAGATCATTGGGATCACTTGAGACACTTGTGATGGGTCTGTCATTCATGATCAACTCCACTTCACACATAGCTGTCTGTAGACCCTCATCATCCAATGTTTGCTCTTTGACCACAGAACTGAAAATTTTCTTTACTAGCCTGATCTCTCCCAGACACCACCATGATGGGCTCCTGAGGGAGGGTTGAATGTCCATTTTATTCCTTCATGCAACAGAGCATTCTGGATCCTTTCATGATTCAGCTCTTTGAGCGCTTCTCCAAGCTCCCTCTGTGTTCCGACAAAGTTGGTGCCTTGGTCTGTTCGGATACTTGTCACTGGGCCTCTTCTGCAGATGAATCTTCTGAGTGCATTAATACATGAGTTCGTATCCAGGTGACTAGCAACCTCAAGGTGAACGGCTCTACTCACAAGGCAAGTAAAGATGACTCCCCACCTCTTAACATTAGAGCACCCTCTTTTGACCTCTATGGGTCCGAAATAATCAATACCCACATGAGTAAAGGGGGCAGATCTGGTGAGACGCGGTCTTGTGGAAGGTCGGCCATCTTTTGCTCACCTACTCTGGTTTGCAAGCGTCGACAGAATAGGCAGCTTCTGATTGTCTTTCTTGCTAGAGAGTTAGCACAAGGCATCCAGTAATGTTGTCTTAGTCGGGAAAGCATGTGGTTTCGACCAGAGTGGCTAACTTGCTCGTGAATGTGTCTTAACAGAACTTGGGAGATGTGAGAGTCCTTGGGGATGATCATGGGATGTTTCAAGTCCATCGGCATAGCCGTCTTACTTAATCGTCCACCAACTCTGAGGATTCCATTCTCCATAATTGGATCCACTTTTCTGATCGAGCTTCCTTTGGCACAGCTCTTGCCTTCCTTTAAGAGATTTATTTATTGTTTGAAGTGTTGTTCTTGCACATAGCAGATCACATCTCTCTCTGCCTCCTCCAAGTCCTCCACTGAGAGACGTTGAGGTCCTAGAGTCTGTTTGAATGCGTCCATGTGTTCTTTCACTAAGTCGGTCTGTTTACTGATTTTGTGTCTCATTTTACTCAACTGTCTGACTGTTTCTTTCAGCTTGAGCATCCATGCGACAGCTCTTTTGAGACTGTTCCACTTTGAAAAGTGTTCAATGAACCTGGTCATAGGTTTCCTTTCGTCCACACTGACACTGTTGATGGATAATTCTTTACGAACCTCTGCGTCACTGGAGGACAGGTAGTTCACCTCCTTTGGAGTTGTTGGCCATTTCTCTGGTTCCAACAGGTAATCAGGACCCTTCAGCCATCTCCTGCTGCTCAAGAAGACCTCCACGTTCATATCCCTTGAGGCATCATCCACTGGATTTTGTTTAGAGCTCACATATCTCCATTGCGATGGACTGGACAGATCACGGATCACAGATATCCTGTTTGCAACAAATGTTTGGAACCTCTTTGTTTCATTGTTGATGTACTTAAGCACTGATTGGCTGTCTGTCCAAAACACAGAGTCTTCCATCTGGATCTGCAGTTCAGTCTTCAACATTCTGTCGATACGCACAGACAAGGTTGCTGCAGCCAGCTCCAGTCTAGGAATCGTTACCTGTTTCAAAGGAGTGACTCTTGCTTTTCCCATAACAAGTGCAGTGTGTATCTCATCTTTGTCATTGGTCATTCTGATGTAACTCGCAGTACCATAACCAAGCTCACTAGCATCGCTGAAGTGATGTAGTTGTGCTGTCTTGATCTCACCAAAGTCTTCAGGCTTCATGCAGTGGGGAACCTGGAAAGTGGACAGCTGATTCAGGTCAGCCAACCATTTCATCAGTGGTCTGGACAAGTGCCGTGGAATAGCATCATCCCATCCATATTTCAAGCGACAAAGTTCCTCGAGTATTAGCTTTGCTTTCAGCACAAACGGAGACAGAAAACCAAGTGGATCGCATACTGAGCTGACCATTGAGAGAAGACCGCTTCTGGTAAGTGGTTGGCTCTTCACGTTGATCTGAAAGATGAAGGTATCATTCTCAATGTTCCACTGTATTCCCAGCGCTCTCTCAACTGGAAGCTTTTCATGATCCAGGTCTAGTTATTTCATCTGTTTGGCTTTGTCATCTTTTGTCATTGAAGCCAGCACCACTCGACATTACTGACCCACTTAGTTACATTGAACCCCCCTCTGGCACAAACATCTCGGAGCTCTTTCACTAGCGTTGTGGCCTGCTCTTCTGTAGCAATTGATTTTAAGCAATCATCGACATAAAGTTCTGCTTGATTGTGGACACTACCTCTTCATCATATTCATCATCGTTGTCATCTGCGGTTCTCTGAAGTGCAAAGTTGGCACAGCTCAGGGATGAAACCGCTCCAAACAGATGGACTGTCATCCTGTACTCTTCCAGTTTCAAATCGGGCCACCATAAGAAACAAATAATCAACATGATCAAGAACTCTTACTTGGTGGAACATCCCCTAAATATCCGCCATCATGGCAACCTGTTCTTGGCAGACCTAAACAGAACTCCAAGGAGTGTATTGGACAAATCTGGTCCCTGCAGGAGCTCACTGTTAAGGGATATGCCTTGGTATGACGCTGTGCAATCAAATACAACTCTGAGCTTATGTTTTTGTTTAGGGTACACAGAATGATGGGGTATGTACCATACCTTTCCTTCTTTCTGTTTTAACTGGTCTTGGGGGACTTTCTCTGCATGACCTTTCTTGATCACGTTGTTCATGAAGTCTTTATACTCTGTCAGGAATGTCTCATCCCTTTTGAACTTTCTGAGTAGATGGAGAGCCCTTTTTTGGGGTTATTGGTGTCAACCAATTTCTTGTCATTTGTATAAGTGCTAAATCTTCCATTTCTAAAAAGATACATGTCTTCTTCTGACATGTTATTTGTATATTGTCAGCTCTTAAAATTAAAGGCCACTTGAAAAACATTTCCATAGCTTCACAGATTTCAGACCAGAATGTGTTTAAAAGATTACAGGAGTAGAAAATGTGTGTATAGTGAGCTACTGCTGCCCCACATTCTCTCCAACACCTTGAGGTAATCACATTAGTATATTTTTATTGTATTACTGGTGTTTTTAAAAAAATCTATTTTTTTCAAACTCTTTTTATTGGTTATTTTGTACATTCCCTCGATATATGAATCGTTAAATGTCCTTAGGCCAAAATTAGACCACATGTAAAAAGCACCATCTATTAGAGAAGGAGGAAATGCGTGATTTCTATAAATAGGGGGTTTTAAAAAACCTTATTTGTACTTTCCAGGCATATTGCTGCCAGTACATAGAGCTGATTGTCCTAAATATATTGTTAAAGCAACATTGCCATTCATCTTCTGTGATACCTATTCCTAATTCTTCTTCCCATCTGTTTTCGTCATGTTGTGTTCATCATTATCTTTCTGCAGTATTTTGTACAGGTGTCCTGTAACAGTTTTTACATGATCTTATTATATACAACAATTCTCTAAAGGTTTTTATTGGGATTGGAATTGATCAATTTTAAACAAAAATAAAAGGAGTACATTCATTTTTATGGTATCAACATTTTCAGATATTGATAGAGGAAGTAACCTCCATCTATTTAGATCTGGTCTCAGCTGATTTTCCAGTAATTCATAATTGTGCTGATACATTAGAGTTACATGTTGGGGTATATTAACTCCTAAGCATTTCAGTTTATTTTTACCCCATTTGAAATTATATTTATGTTTAAAATCTTGATTTAAAGGAATGCCTATTTCCATTGCTTCAGATTTACTTGTATTCAGTTTATAACCAGAAAGGAGACTGTACCCTTATTTCTTCCATTAAGATTGGTAGTGATGTATAGGTATTTGTTAAAAACGTGATTGTATCATCTAGGTAAAGTGCTAACTTATGCCATTCTCCTCCCACTAATTCCCTTAATTTGTACGGATTCTTTCAGCCAGTGCTTCCATGCACATGATGAATATGAATGGAGAAAGAGGATCTCCCTGCCTTGTTCCCCTGCCTAAATTAAATGTGCTTGATATTGTACCATTCACACTTACTCTGGCACTGGGGCTATGATACATTATCTTCATCCAATTCACAAATGTATTATGGAATCCAAATGCTGTACAGGTTTCAAATATAAAGGACCATGATACCCTGTCAAATACTTTTTCAGCATCCAGGGCCATCATCAGCATTTGTTGGTTTTCTCTGATAGAATAATTTGTAATATTAAGAGTATGTCTTACATTGTCAGTTGATAATCTATTGTGTACAAATCCTGTCTGGTCTTCCTTAATAATATTTGGAATTACTTGCTCCAACCGGCTACTCATTATAGATGTTAATATTTTTTGATCTACATTCAAAAGGGATGTAGGTCGATATGAAGAGCCTTCCTTATGAATTACGGTGATAACAGAATAACAGAACAATTCCATGTCGGTTTTTCTAAAACCCAATTAAAACATTTATATAGTATAGAAGACATTAGTATTTAAAGTTTCTTTAAACTCTTTATAAAATGTATTTGTATATCCATCACTACCAGGGCGTTTACAGTTTTTAGATTTTTTAATGATATTCCAAATTTCTTCCTCTGTAATTGGTTCAATTAATTGTTTTGTTCATGTCAGACCTTTGGAAGATTTAAATGATCAAAGTATGATTTTACACTCAAATTGTTCTCATCTTCCGCGTCTGGACTATACAGAGTTTAATCATATTTTACGAATTGTCCTGCTATGTTACATTTTCCTTTCAGAGGTATGGTGTTGTCAGCTCTAATTTCTATTACATATGTTCTTTTATTTAGCATTTTCAGCTTCAATACAACTTAAGGGCATTTGGGCAATTATCATAATACATTTGCTTGGTAATTATCAATGATTTTTCAATCCTTTCAGTAGTCAAGTTATCTCGTGACCTTCTTTACCTTATTTAAGATTCTATCTTGTCCTTTACTTAGGTATTTGTTTAGCCTCCATAAAGTTGTTCATTTTTGAAAACCTGATGTCTATTGTTAGAAAACTGGGGCATGGTCCGATACGGCAATTTAAAATGTCATTTTTGAACATAAAAAGTAATTCAATCGTGAGTAAATATTACATGAAGTAGAGAAAATGTAAAATCTTTATGTTTAAGGCTTTTGCCCAATATCAACAAGTCCCATTTCAGATTCAGCCCTCCTTTAGATTCAACCTCACCTAGCTAGCGAGCTAGCGTATAGACGTGGCATGATAGCGCCTGTGTTTGGTTTTTTTGCTGCTGCCGCTGCGCACAATCTCTACCTG
Organism: Aldrovandia affinis; assembly: GCA_029706075.1. NCBI lineage: Eukaryota > Metazoa > Chordata > Actinopteri > Notacanthiformes > Halosauridae > Aldrovandia > Aldrovandia affinis. Next base: position 48,329 of record JAINUG010000480.1, read on the forward strand.
TCCTATGCATTGTGTTGTTGTTAGTAGCTTACCTGTTTGTTCCTGAAGTGTCTGCTGCTCGGGTGTATGACCGTCAGACCTCCTTGGGATCCGATCATCCATGGTGGAGTTCCATGCGTTTACTAAATTGGATGTTTTCCAGCCTCCATTTGTCCGGTCTCTCGTGCCGCCGCGCCACCTGCATGGAGGCTACCTCCACCAAAGCCCGCAGACGCCGGAGGAAGAGAGGGAAACGAGCTGGAACACAGGTGAAATTGCGGTGGCTCTGGAAGCAAGGATTCGCCTTTAATCCAGTACTGCTCTCAGAGGCCACTGCCACAGTTGGATCCCTTCGCCATGGCCCTCTACCACTCCTGGCGCCAGATTCTCCTGCCTCCGGCCTGTGTTCCCAGACCTGGTCACGCCCTGCTGGCCGACAGCTCCCTATCCGGGGAAACGCCGCTCTGCCTGGGTGGACGCAAAGCAGACTCCGGTGCCTGCGCCTCTGCCCAGGGCTTCTGCTGCGATTGCTGTTGCTGGGTCCGTAGGCCTACCTCTCAAGATGGCTCTGATTAATGCTCGCTCCATTGGGAATAAATCCTTCATTTTGAACGAGGTTTTCTCCTCAAGGGGCTTGGATTTTTTGTTTGTGGTGGAGACCTGGCAGAAGAGTGAGGAATATGCTCCACTTATAGAACTGTGTCCGCCGGACTGTAACTTTATTAGCACCCCTAGGGACCTCTGGACGTGGTGGAGGCCTCGCTGTGGTTTTCAGAGGCTGTTTTGCAAGTCGAACGGTAAGCACTGAAACTTTCTCCTCGTTTGAGCTACAATTGACTAAAGTTGGTGGCTCAAATCCGTTCTACTGTGCTTTAATTTACCACCCTCCTGGCTCAAATAGCTCCTTCATGTCCGAGTTTAGTGACTTTTTATCCTCCATTGTTAGACTGGACAGAGTCGTAATGGCTGGGGACTTTAACTTTCACGTTGATGATGAAACAGATCACTGTGCCGCTAATTTTCTCAAACTCACCGAGTCACTGAACTTCATCCAGCATGTGACTGGACCCACTCACACTCACGGGCATACGTTGACCTTGTGTTTTCGCTGGCTTAAAATTGACTCAACTTGTTCTGAAGAACTGCATATTTCTGACCATGTCTGTATTATGTTCAACTTGTCTTTTAAGTTAGATCACGTGCCAGGTAAACTTGTAAAGTCCTCTCGTGTCCTTGGAAGTTTGTCGGCAGAGAAATTTTCATCAGCTTTCGACCAAAGCGCTGTGCAGTCCTCCCAAGCTGATGTTGATTATCTGGTCAGCGCCAATTCCCATTGCTCATCCGTATTGGATAAAGTGGCTCCAATAAAAACGCGCCGTGTTCCAACAGTAAATCCATCTCCCTGGTTAAATGAAGCTATTCGCTGTTTCAGGCGACATGTCGGAAGGTGGAGCGGTTATGGAAAGCCACCAAACTCCAAGTCCACCGTCTTTATTTAAAAGAATTGCTAACTGATTTTAACAATATGGTTAAAGATGCGAGAGCTTCCTACTTTGCTAATTTAATTAGAACTAGTAAACGGAACCCGAAAGTGTTATTTGACACCATCTCTAACATTGTTACCCCTGCACCCCCGTTTTTTACCCATATTTTCAAATAAGGACTGCAGTGATTTTCTTTCCTTCTTTGTGAGCAAGGTTAATTTAGTTAGGCTAGCATCATCCTCCCCCCCCTCCCATCTCCCCCGCCCATCAATTCTTAGTGACTTCTCCCATCTCCCTGAAGGACCTTATAGAACTGGTGGGCTCTATGAAAAACCTCCTCAAGCCCATTAGATATTATACCGACATGTATGCTTAAAAATGTAGGCCTACTCACTTCCATCGGCCCGTGTCTGGTTTCCATTATAAACTGCTCCCTGCAAACTGGTTGTGTCCCATTATATTTTAAACAAGCAGTTGTTCAGCCTCTCTTAAAGAAGCTGAACCTTGATCCCTCCCTCCCCCAAAACTATAGCCCATATCAAAATTACCATTCATCTCAAAAATCACAGAGAAGGTTGTTGCCAATCAACTCACTGCTGCTCTGAATGCACACTCCATTTTTGATAAATTCCAATCCGGTTTCCGTCAGAAGCACTCCACCGAAACAGCTCTCCTCAGAGTCTCTAATGACATCATGAGTTCATCTGATGTGGGAAAATGCTCTGTTCTGGTGTTATTAGATCTGAGTGCAGCGTTTGATACTGTTGATCACTGCATTCTGATCGAAAGACTTAGGCAGTGGGCTGGTATCACTGGGAGCGCCCTGGACTGGTTCTCCTCTTACCTTCATGATAGGAGTTTCTCTGTGTCTGCCGGCCCTTTTACATCTGAAACTGCTGCCTTTGTCCTGTGGTGTGCCTCAGGGCTCTGTTTTGGCTCCGACTTTGTTTGCACTTTACATGCTGCCCCTAGGTATAATAATTAGCAAGTTTAAAGATGTCTCTTACCACTGTTACGCAGACGACATCCAATTATACATCTCGTTCAAGCCAGACCAAACTGACAAGCTTTCTGCCTTACATGACTGTCTGACTGCTGTTAAGGACTGATGGCTAATAACTTCCTACAGCTAAACGCAGAGAAGACAGAGGTTCTTATTATTGGTTCAGATAAAGTCACTTCAAAAGTAGCTACCTGTATGGGGACCCCTCAACAACAGTAAGGACTATGCTCAAGAAATCTTGGTGTTATTTTTGACCAATCAATGCTTTTGATCATCACATTAGGTCACTGACGCGTACATGTTTTTCCATCTGCGAAACATTGCAAAACTTAGGTCTGTTGTGTCCCATGTTGAGTTGGAAATGATTATCCACGCCTTTGTGTCATCTCGCCTGGACTATTGCAACTCCTTGTTCACCTGTCTCGACATGTCCACCCTAGACCGGCTACAATTAGTCCAAAATGCAGCTGCAAGGCTGTTGACTAGGTCCAGAAAGTCATGTCGTATCACCCCCATCTTGGTTTCCTACACTGGCTCCCCATCAAATTTAGGATTCAGTTTAAGATTCTTGTCATCACCTACAGAGCCCTTCATGGTCAGGCACCTGCTTACATCTGTGACCTACTGCATCCCTACATCACCAGTAGGTCTCTCAGGTCCTCTGACCAGGGTTTGTTGGTTGTCCCTTGTTCCAGGCTAAAACAAAAAGGTGATCGAGCTTTTCAAACTGTGGCTCCCAGACTATGGAATGCTCTTCCCTGACTTAAGATCAGTGGTCTCAGTGAAGCTTTTAAAAAGCAGCTAAAGACTCTCCTGTTCAGACAGGCTTTTTCGCCTAAACCCTTTGCTGTGTCTTCTTTATTATTTTTATGCCCTTGCTGTTTTTTTTTCTTCTTGTTTTTATTTTTAGGCCTACTTGTTTTATTAACTTATATTAATGAATAATCAACTTGAAGTTGAACCTGCTATCTTCTTTGCACTTTAATGATGTTTTTACATGTGAAGCACTTTGTGACCCTGGTCTGTGATAGGTGCTATATAAATAAACTTTACTTACTTACTTACTTACTCCTTAAAACTATTGTAGCTTTTTCTGATTTATGTTTTAAGTGGCTTTGGGTATCCAGCTTTTGGTTCATTTCTCAGATTTAGATCACCCCCCATTATGGATATACCTTTCGCCTCTGATACTAATAAAGTTATAATCTTTGACATAAACTCGAGTCCTTGTTCTGCTGGATTGTATACATTGCATAACCTTCTTGATGAAGATGGCGCGGCCGTGTCCAGACGCCGTCGTGGTAGCTCCGCGGAGATTGTGCGTTTTTTTAGTTTTTTTAGTTTTTATGGTTGTTTTAATATATTTCTTTGCGCAAATACATCGGCACTAATTACATACGGACGCAGCACACTTTTGGACATAAACCTTTCCGCACAACAAAGGGTTTTGTCCACTTTTTCCTTCGACCCAGAGTGGCCGGCAGAGATTGTACGAGCGAGCCACAACAATGGAGACGCATCTACGGGGAGACGCAGGAGGAAACATCGGGGAAAACGGAGCGGAATTCGGAACAGACTGAGAGTTCAAGCCCACCGTCCACCTCTGCCCAGCATTCTTCTTGCTAACGTCCAGTCTCTGGAAAATAAGTTGGATGATGTTAGGGCGAGGATTAGATTCCAACGGGACATGAGGGATTGTAACATCTTTTTGTCTGACGGAAACATGGCTGACCCGGTGGTGCCGGATCGAGCCATATGCCCAACCGAGTCCTTCTCCGTCTTCCGTGCGGATAGAACGGAAGAGTCCGGCAAATCTAAGGGTGGAGGGGTTTGCTTCATGATTAACAACAAGTGGTGCAACCCCAAGGACATTAAGACTCTTTCTCGTTCCTGCTCGCGAACCTGGAACATCTGACGATCTCATGCCGCCCATTCTACCTTCCCGAGTTCGCTCGGTCATCACCACAGCCGTCTACATACCACCAGATGCGGATACCGGCGTAGCACTGTCGGACCTACAGGACGTGTTATGTCGGCATCAGAACAAGCATCCCGACGCGGCTATGGTGGTGGCTGGGGACTTTAATTAGGCGAACCTAAAGAAAGTTATGCCGAACTTTCACCAGCACATTACGTGTGCTACCAGAGGGGAAAGAACGTTGGACCACTGCTATACGCCGTTCAAGAGAGGCTACAAGGCTGTCTCTCTACCTCCGTTCGGCAAATCAGACCATGCCGCCATTTTCCTGCTGCCGGAGTATAAACAGAGGATAGCACGGGAAGCGGTAGTGACGAGGACGAAAGCGGTGGTCTGATCATTCAGAGGCTGAGCTACAGGACGCTCTGTGTGACGCCGACTGGGACATGTTCCAATCCAGTTCCAGGGACGTCAGCGAGTTTACGGAAGTAGTAACGAGCTTCATAGCAACGCTAGTGGATATCATTGTCCCCACGGTAAAAGTTAGGTATTTTCCTAACCAAAACCGTGTAGGTTGATAAATCCATCCGCGACGCTTTGAATGCCCGCACTGCTGCCTATAACTCCGGTCTTGTATCCGGCAACATGGACGAGCAGAAGGCAGCGTCTTATGGACTAAGAAGGGCGGTGAAGGAGGCTAAGAGGAGGTACAGAGACAGAGTGGAGTCGCAGATGGAGCAGCGCGACACCAGACGCCTATGGCAGGGGCTACGGACTATAACAGACTACCAGGGCAGACCCCCCGCAATGGTGAGTGCCGACGCGTCCCTAGCGGACGACCTGAACTCATTTTATGCACGGTTTGAGGCTAGCAACAACAGCGCTAGCTCGCCGGCTAAAAACAACACTGCTAGCATAGCCGAAGTGAGTTCTACCGCTGGGGACGACACACGCTCTCGGTGACCGAGCACAGTGTGAGGAGGGCTCTAACGAGGGTGAACACCAGGAAGCTGCTGGTCCAGATGGCATATCTGGGCGAGTACTGAAGACCTGTGCTAACCAGCTAGCTCCAGTGTTCACCACTATATTCAACATCTCCCTGGCTGAGTCTGTGGTCCCCGCCTGCTTCAAGAGATCCACTATTGTCCCTGTGCCCAAGAATGCTTCTCCAGCATGCCTGAATGACTATCGACCGGTGGCCCTCACCTCGGTGGTCATGAAATGCTTTGAGAGGCTGATTAAGACTACATCTGCGCCTTCCTCCTTGCTCCATGGACCCGCTGCAGTTTGCTTATCGTCCAAACAGATCCACGGATGATGCTGTCTCCCAGGTACTGCACACCACACTCTCTCATCTGGACAGCCGAAGGGGGCTACGTGAGACTGCTGTTCATTGATTATAGTTCAGCTTTCAACACCATAGTCCCCACCAGACTGGCTGGCAAGTTGATTGAGCTGGGACTGAACGCCCCCCTGTGTGCCTGGATCCTGGACTTCCTGACCGCCAGGCCCCAGGTGGTCAGGGTGGGCAGACACACCTCCAACCCTCTCACCCTGAACACAGGATCCCCCCAGGGTTGCGTCCTCAGCCCCCTACTGTACTCCCTGTACACACATGACTGTGTGGCCAGGTCCAGCTCCAACTCCATCATTAAGTTTGCGGATGACACAGTGGTGGTGGGCCTGATCTCCAACAACGACGAGAAGGCCTACCTGGAGGAAGTTGCTGATCTGTCACTCTGGTGCCAAGACAACAGCCTCCTCCTGAATGTCACCAAAACTAAGGAGCTGATTGTGGACTTTAGGAGGATACAACAACAGAGGACGTACTCACCATTGGGGATTAATGGGACCACTGTGGAGAGGGTGAGCAGGTATAAATACCTGGGGTCCACATCACCGAAGACCTCACATGGACAGCACACACTGACACTCTGGTGAGAAAGGCGAGGCAGCGCTTTACCACCTCAGGCAGCTGAGGAAATTTAAAGTCTCCCCGGAGGATCCTTCAGTCCTTCTACTCTGGAGCTGTAGAGAGCATCCTGACCGAAGCATCACCGCCTGGTTTGGCAACAGCTCTGCTCAGGACAGGAAGGCTCTGCAGAGAGTAGTGCGTTCGGCTGAACGCACTACTGGACTACACTCCCCACCCTGCAGGACTTATACACCAGGAGGTGCAGAACCAGAGTCCGCAGGATCATGAAGGATCCTCACCACCCCAACAACGGACTGTTTCAGCTGCTGCGGTCAGGCAAGCGCCTCCGTAGTCACGCTGCCAAAACAGAGAGACTGAGACGGAGTTTCTTTCCTCAGGCCATCAGGACTGTGAACTCTGACCTCACCAGGGCCCCCACCAAGACACACACACTGCCCCTCTTATGCACACCCACACACACACACACGTAATGACCACACATAATTTCCTCCATTTCCAAGTGCTCTTAATGTATATATTGTGTTGTTGTTTTTTTATATAAGAGCTCTTGCTGTACTTATTGTAATAATTATATATATTGTATTGCTTTAATTTTTGTAATAATTCTATTGTCTTTTTACTGTAAATACTGTGTACTTTTGCACTTTTTCGTTGAGCATTGTCACTTTCCATTTCACTGCACACCCGTGTGTGTATGTGACAAATAAAAAATCTTGAATCTTGAATCTTGAATCTTGAATTTGTGTTTTTTCAATTTTCCAAAAGTAATATATACCTTCCTCCTTTGCCTATAATACTCTTTTTCAAATTTTCTTTTTTAAAAGTTATATTGGCACATGTTATATGTTATATGATGATGAGTACACTTGGGCTGAGGATATTTTCTCTAGTTTTTCATGTTAATTTTTAATTAAGTGTGTCTCCTACAAAAATATTAGAGGCGGACAGCCAAATGCCGCCTCCAATCGGACTGACGACCAGGGCCAGTCTGGTAGAGACGTGGGTTTCAAACCGCGTCCCTGACGGGCAGCGCACACCACTCCGAAGCGTGGTGCACTAGACTGCTGCGCCATCCGCCAGGCTACTTTCTATCTTTTTATTGGATTGTTAAGGCCATGTTTAAGTTCATACAATTTAAACAGTATCACCTCCGCCCCCCAGAGACACAATCTGTTGACTACCCCCTGGCACATGTAAACATTTGATAAAGCAGTAGTACAAAAAAACATAAATTAAGAAAAATGTAAGGAAAAAAAAAAAGTGTGACTCCACATTTTGCTACATCTCCTTGGGTAGCTGTTGTCAGCCTTCCATGCTTGTATCGCTGCATAGGGCTCAGGGTCTGTCGTATTATTGGCCCTTTCCTGCACATAGATTGGTCTGATCGGCTGTATTTCGCTTTACCCCGTGTACCAGCCCCCACCCCCCACCTCCTAATTTTTTAAAATATGTTCTCCTTTTCATTATTTCTCTACACACTTGCCTTTGGCAAGATCTGATTTCCTGAGGCAGCCCGTGAAGAGGTAAAACATTTTGCATAACATACTTTCATCCGTTTTTTACACAACCTATAGTCCTGATTGTGATTTGCACAATTTACTTCCTCTGACAAAAATAAAATTTTCACCTCAGTATATTGCGCTATTTTCTTGCACAGATCCCCTTTAGGGTGGGATACCGGCAGCTGTGGTTGCCAGAAATGTACCGAATAAAACACGGTGACTCATTGTGCACTTCACTCTACAAAATAATATCAATATTAAAAAGACCACACAGTAAAATAAATTATACTTTTGAAAAATATGGTATCAAATTAACAATATACTCTAAATACTAAATAGTTATCCTTGCATCAAAAAGCAGTAAAAAATTCAATTACTGTAAACTATTGATTAAAATGTCAGTTAACACTGTTGTATGCAGACACATTGTCACCATTTAGGTACAGCTTAGAACGCTCAATAAAAGAAGTTACCATTTCTTGTTTTACTCAGGTTTTTTTAACAACTGTATACAGGCACCATGCAATCACATCAATTTCAATGATATTGTCTTTGATATGAATTTACCTTGTGACCATTACAAAATGACGGGTATACTTACAAAGTGGAGCTGATAACCTAAACAATAACAAGGGTCCATGTACATCAAGGAAAACCCAAACTGGAATGACAATGTGATGAGAAAGTAAACCAATTGTTCTGGGTTGGTCAATAATTTAGAGTCATTGAGAGTAAGTCCAGACTTGACTGAAGACAGGGGGGTGCTCAACATGGGCAATTTCCCCACAGCCACCAGGTGGCGCTCCTCCGAACTCTCCAACTCAACCTTTGTCCTGTCCAGATCAGTCTGGGCAACCTTCAGCTCTTGAACCTCCTGGAGGGTGACTCACCATCTGTCTTCAATGATGGGCGCCCGCCTCTGGTTCTTCACCAGGTCTTCCTTCTGGTCACGACAACTTCTCTCTATTTTTGACTCTGGTTCAGACCGTCTTTGTTGTACATCGCTCTGGATAAGAGCGTCTGCCAAATGCCTGTAATGTAATGTCTCAGGTACCGGCTCAGGCACAGATTCTTCCACTACAGCTTCTGTGGTTGTAATCTCTTCTGTAGTTGTAATCTCTTCTGTGGTTGCAGGGACCTTGGCACTCACCGTCTCCTAGACAACCTTCTGGACCACCTCAGTTAACATGGCTACCGCTGCAACATCATCCTCCACCTTTTCTGCTGCCAGGACCTCAACTGCAGTTGGTGCCTCTTCTACTGCGGCTGGTGCATACACCCACGCGTAATCATACTGATTGATTTGTAAGTAGGCCACTGCTTTCAATTGTGGAAAAATGACTCTTGACACTTGACTGTAGTACAAATAATTCCCATCCTGGAGCAAAGAAACTGATATGTTGAAATGAGTGGGCGGATATTTGCACAAACTGCACAAGCTTATAACAACAATTGAAAGCAAAAGAAAAATGTTTTTTTGACAGCCTAAAGGCAAAATTTTAATATAAACAACAAATTTGGTATTCATGAGATGCCTTGATTTTTATATATAATATATATATATAATATTTTATAATTTGGTGGTGAATTGAATCATTGTCAGATAATTTGTTGTTTCCTCTTTCATGACTTGTCGTAGAGGTGTACAAGCCTGTCCATAAGAGGAAAGTCCCCTCTCTGAAACAACGTCAATTTGTAGGTTGCGCCCATCCACCAATGCTCAGATTGGCACTTAATTGTATAATTGGTCATGTTAATTTGTGTAATTGCCACTAATTACTGAAAATAGAGTGCCTGCATACACACTGGCCCTCCAGTACAGGAATTGCCCACTCCTGCTAACTTATATATGGTGATTAGCTAGCCAGCTAAAAGCAACTGTGAAACCGGAGGTGCTGTGGGGTCCTGTTGGGGCAGCTTTTGCCGAGGTGAAGCACAAACATTGCAGTGAAACTGTCTGTTATTGGCCCTGACTGTAACAGGGGAACAACATAGCCAATCAAAACCACCAGGCAAAATGGTAAAAACACAAAGATTTATTTACAAGGAAGATAATCAAAATGACATACTTGCATTCAAAAGTTGAAACGTAATTGTAAAAAGTCCTATGCTTATCCTAGTCTAAAACAAAAGAGCTCTATCCCTCTCTCCCGGTGCAAAAGAAAGGGTGCGAGTCTTCCGCAAGCTGCTTACCTGCGCTAGTCTTTGCCTACCTAAAAATGTGCACAGAAACAAAGAAAAACTAATACAAAATCAAAACAATCCAAGACAAAAGGCTGTTCGCGCCACAACTAGAAAGGAACATTTGTTCTTTTGTAATGGTTCCCCTATGGCAGGAAACCTCCTTCCCATTGGTTTAGGACCCTGGGAGGGCTGTTCTAAACAGCCTATTATATCTTCATGTTAGCCCATAGCTCCATTTACCTGTAAGTTAATGCCTTGTTACTTCCCCTTGTGATTGTTCCTCCCTTCCGTCTTTTGGATATAAATATTCATTTGAATTTGAAGGCGGGAGATTCACATCCTGCGTGACACGGGTCTCGATGCAGCTTTCTGTAATTAAAGCTTTAATACTGTTTAAAGGAATTCTCTCTGATCCTGCTGAGTTATTTTTTCCACGACAATTTGGTGCCGAAACCCGGGAATGCAGACACTCGACAGAACGGCCTCGCTTCCACTGATGGGACCAGACATGCGCCGCTGCGCAATAGAGAAAGGTTGGGGCCTTATTCAAAACCCATTATAGTGGTATTTGACTGTTCCCGTCAGTGAAGGTGAGTAACGCAACAGAGAGTCTCGCCCGCAATTACAGGGACACAGGGGAGAGTTTGTTTAAACAGTATACTGAATGTTTGAAGAGGTTAACCGATAACAGAGGAACTTCGACGAAAAGTTTAGCTATGGTTATAGTCGGAAAAGGCGGATCAGTTATTGGATTAGATATTTAAAATGTTTAGCTGATAAACTTATTGATCAGGACTTGGTAAGCATTAATGTGAGGGAACAGTACGGTTAAAGGAACAAGCTATGGTTATAGTAGGACCGGTGGATCAGTCTGGGGATTAGGTATTTAAAATATTTAGCTTCGGATAATGATCGCGTAAATCTGGTGATGCGGTAGGCGAAACGAACGGGCAGGTTAGGTCGAAAAGAGGTCGAAGGGGCATCTGTTATATCTGGGAAAGTAAAATATTCCATTGGCCTTGCGCATTGTAAAAGAGAATATTTTACTTGTTGTACAACATGTTGAAAACTAGATCTAGTCGGAACTCCGCGGGAGAGAGATATGTTGCATTAGGCTTACGGTGACTGTTACCCGGTAGCCTAAGTATTGGCTACGCTTAGTCACGCGTGTATATAGGACCATCAAGTTATCGTCAGGGCAATGGTTATTGTCGGGTCGCGGTGGGTCAATTATCGGATAGATATTGGATACAAATATTTCTGATAATACGCAGAAAAGGACCAGGAGTAGACCGTATAATTACGTGTGGCAAGATGCAGCCGATAACTTGAATTGGGGCGCTATTTAATACCCGGGAGGAGGATGAACAATCTCAAGTGAATGTTGTGTTGTTTGCGTGGTCGCGCATATGCATTGTGAAACAACAGGGCACATTCTGTGATCGCTTAGGGCTATGGTTATAGTCGGTCGCGGTGGGTCAATTATTGGATTAGATATTTAAAATGTTTAGCTGATAATACGCCGAAAAGGATCAGAGTATTAGACTGGTTTTACTACTGGTGGCAAGATGAAAAGCGACTCACAGAATTGTGTGCTGTGTGTGTACCGGATTGTTGTTCGTAAGTTAGTAAAATGGGCCTATAGATACGAAAAACACAGGACGCTGTGTGGTGGACACGTGGTGAGAGCGCTTGTCCAGCGGTTAGATAAAAATTATATAAACAAACTAAATTGATTTGTTTAGAGCGAAGTGGTTCTCCACTCACCCGTAAGGTAATTCCAAACAAAGGACATGCAGGCCGGTTGCAAATGTTTGCTCAAACATTCTACGTGGGCCAGGTGCAGTTCTTGGAATACGTTTGTAGAATAATGGGACGGGAGTGAGAATCCGTCTCGCAGAAGGTTGCGTATCGCGGGCGGAATCAGAATTTCGTAGCTGAGGCACGGTTCTGCTAGCTATTGTATACTATAGAGTGATAATAGCTATAATAATTATAATAAATATTTTATTATAGTAAACCATATATATGTATACGCACTATGATCCGAAAACATGCTATCATTTGAAGAGCTGGAATAAACATACACACAAGAATCCCGATCTCCGATTCCCGGATAATGGATCTCTTGATTTGGCTAAAATAGTATATTTGGGGAGTGCGTTAGGAAAGCCGGACAGATGTACTAGCATTCCTTTGTTGGCATGACTAAGCCTTAAGGCGCTTGAATGAATCGCGCAGGCGCCGTTATAAAGATAGAGGGGAAATTAAGGCAGCAACGCAATCGAAAACAATGAGAGAGATGACCCCTATCTTTATAATTGTGAGGAAGCCACAGAATAAAAAGGAGAAAAATAGTAATCTGCATATTACAAGGTATAGGCCTAAAGTAATTATAAATAATAACTAGAAAATAGAAATAGGAGAAGAATAGTCAATTCCCAGGATATATTTAACACATGCTGTGGGGTGAACACATGGTGTTCAATTAGACGGAATATGTTATTTTTGCTTACACCTACATTTCAAAGGCAAATGGGGTTAAATGTAGGACCTTTTTATCATCTACTGGAGTGAGCAACTGTATTTTATTCAAACCAAGGATTTGTGTAAAATACCAGATTAGTAGCGCAATTGGCGATTGGGAAAGGGATTCCCTTCCCCCAGATCAGCCAGGGCAATCAGAGTGACTCGCCAAGAAACTGGTTTTGCGACATACCACCGTCCAGACACCCTGTCTTCCTGTAAGCAGAGCCGTAAGACCCCCCCTGGGGGCTCTATTGTCTCCCAAATGTAGTCCACTAGAGAACACGTTAGGGGCGGGGGCCGCTAGGGAAGAAAAGGGGGGGTTGGGATGTGGGCACAATCCGGTTTTGGGTGGGGACATTAAGATTTTGCATGCTAATGTACCTCTATAGCAAGGGTTATCAGGCTGACGGTGAGTTAAATGGGAAGCTAGTCTGAGCGGTATTTTTCTGTATTTATATGTGACTCAGGTCGCGATAAATCAGTAGCACAATTACCTCCATTTGGTGTTACGAATGGGGTTGGAATAACTTTGTGGCAATGCCGTGTCGTTGTCACGTTTAGAAGTATTTGAATGAAAAGAGGAACCGAGCGAAGAGGGTCACGGACAGCTCAGGTAAATGTCGGCTTGAGCGGTCGGAAAACCGCATGCGTGTTGTGAACCCGAATGGCGGAAGGGTCCTATTCAAAGTTTGTGCTACTGATCAGTAAAGATATGGACAATGTTGATCATTTCGCTAACCTGTAGCCAGCTAACCTAATATTCGCTGAGGTAAAACCATATTTCCGTAGGTAGATTAACTGTGTGCTCCGAGTGAACTCTCATAGTACCATCCATCGTGATTTAAGATGCGTACAATGGATGAGGACGGAATTGCGGTTTGACGCGCACACTATGGTAAAGCAGAACTCGAGTATCACCTTCCAATCTACAAAGCATGCTGTGTTTAATGATGGTTAAGTTAAGCTAGCAGTAATATTTTGAAGCATCATTATAGTGACTGCGAAGCTGATTTAATATCGAGGGTATAACTGACAGATCGCGTGGTAGCATCCTGGATTATGTGTATATTATGTACCCAATTTTATTGTTGATTAGAGATAGAAACCACAGGCGTTTAATGACCAGTGTTAACCTCCAGTTAAGATGGGGAAGCCTCTGTTTGCCGCAGGAAGGGTGAACCAAAGAAGGGTGATCCAGGGATTCCGACCACTTTGAAAGGGGTCGAGGTACATCGTTTACAAATGGCTACAGTCACGCATAGATGATTTGATAGCCGATTACAAGGGCAGACTAGCTGTCCAATCACAGGCACGCACAAAGTGTGACCTATTCGCTGACGTAGTCGGCCTATTCGGTGCTGATAACTCAATATCGAACACATACCAATTTACTGCTTAGCCATATGATGTTCAACCAGACCAACATGGCAGGTCATGAAGTAGCATGTAGAATGTACGCCTAAGATATGTCACAAAAATGTTTAAACTACAACGAAAAATTGGGGTGAATAATAATATTCATAAAGGAGGCTATATCCCATTAGAATTGGGCCTGGGTCGTGTAAGAAACTCCTGGGAAAACTATAATAATAATAATTACGTATGTAACCTATACAAACAAGTGACTCCAAGATTAAATGAATCTTGGAAATTAGTAGGACTGACCCAATCTAGTCTACTGGTCGATTGTTTGATCGATGGGCTATTGGTCGACCGAGATTTATTTCGGTCACGCAGAAAAATTTTAACTTATATAAGGGAAAAAGGTTCCGACCAATCGAAAAAAAACGGACGGCAGTTAGTCGACCGAAATTCGTTTTGGTCAGGAACAGCCCTAGAAATTAGGGTATGCATACCAGTGTAAATAGGACTGAGTGAATGTGCGCATTTGTATGTCTATGTATGTATATGTGTGTGTACACGTGCGTGTCCGTCCAGTTAGATGGGGAGATCTTGATGATTAATGATTGCACATCTGACTCTGTTAAGCCACTAACTCACTTTTGCAGTAACCCCTGTTGACCCGGTTGTTTTCCAGATGGAGGTAGAGCATTCCGAAAAGGTGTACCGTTTACGGAGAAGGGATGACTGACAAAGAGTGTTTTACGTTGTGCTGTTCCACGCAATATGTTGTACCATGTGTGCATACCGATTTGTATGTTTTTGGTTTTATTTAGAAGGTTTCCATCATTGCTAATGCTTGTCTCACAAGTAGACGTAGCAAGCCCAGAAATATATATATATATTAGACGCAATCAAAGATTGGACATGGGCCGGCAATGATTGGTACCTTCACTTAGATGGCTTGTGGCGCTGCCGGACTGGCCATCCGGTTGCGCCAATCTGCCTATTGCTGTACTGTGCTCGCATGTATCACAGTGTGACGCATGTGAGCAAAGGGGGAATGATGGCACACTCGGCGAGTTCGTGCCAGCTCACACGCACACGCACACGCACCTGCCAAGATGGCCGCGCCTATGCCGGCTGCCAGCCGTCTTCGCTCCATACCATTCCTGTTTGTCGTGGTTTTGTTTGTTTCGTACTGTCTAACTACTGCAAATGCGTCTAAAGTTTATGCTCGCCAGACTTTGTTAGATATTGGCTTCTCTGCGTCCACTCCTGTGCAGCACTACCATGATTGGAGCCCTCACGGCGTCCTGCGGCAACAACTGCCCAGGGCTATCTGGGCTACCTGCCCCAGCTGCTCTAGAAAGAAGCGTGCGAGAAGGAGGAGTAGGCGAGCAGGCGTCTCGGTGAGGCTGAAAAGACAGACCCGTGACCGGCTCAGGTCTGCGCTCCACACCCTACCCACGGAGGCTGGTTGTTCTGTGAGACTGTCCTGTCTTCGGCCTGTCCTACCTGCTTCCTCGACTCACCTGCCGGCTTTCGCCCGGTAGGAAGACGCGCTGTGCCCTCCAGGGAAGCTGCAGTCCCCGGGCGGCGCTGCCTGCGCTCTCTCCCCGGGCTTCTACTTTTCGGGAGAGCTGGCTCTGACAGCATCAGAGCTGGATTGTTAAATGCCTGCTCTATCGGCAACAAATCGTTTGCCTTGAATGATCTTTTCACGTCCAAGGATCTAGACTTTTTTTCATCACGGAGACGTGGCAAAAAAATGAAGAGTTTGCCTCCTAAACGAGCTTTGTCCCCCAAACTGCTCCTACATCTGTGCCCCGAGACTGACAGGCAGATGCGGGGGGTAGCCGTTGTCTACAGGGACTGCTTCACTATGCGCTCGGTGAGCTGTGGATCTTTCCCCTCATTTGAGGTTTTAGTCTCGAAAGTTGGTCGTTCAAATCCGTTTTATTGTTTTTGATATATCGCCCTCCTGGCAGAAATGCATCTTTTATTTCGGACTTTGGACTTTTCTAGCTTCTATCATCTGCTTTGAACGAGTTTTATTGGTCGGGGATTTTAACATACATGTAAATGATAGCTCGGATAAGTTTGCTGTTAACTTCCTGAATGTTACAGAATCTTTTAACTTTGTGCAACATGTCTCTGGTCCTACGCATGTAAAAGGAAACACGCTCGATCTGGTTT
The DNA here is from genome assembly GCA_029706075.1 of Aldrovandia affinis. NCBI lineage: Eukaryota > Metazoa > Chordata > Actinopteri > Notacanthiformes > Halosauridae > Aldrovandia > Aldrovandia affinis. Next base: position 64,404 of record JAINUG010000480.1, read on the forward strand.
TTACTGCTGGTTTAAAGATTAACATGATTTGCACTGAAGAGCTGTCTGTCTCTGATCACAAATGTGTCCTTTTTAACACACTGTTTGATAATGATTTTGCACCAGAGAAGCGAGTGAAAAGCTCGCGCGTCATTAACAGCCAGACAGCGCAACAATTCGCCTCTAGATTTGTCAGCAACATAGCCTCCTGCCCAGACGATTTAGATCACATGGTTGATTTATTTAACTCCCATTGCTCTAATATTCTAGACGAGGTCGCTCCTATGGTAACCAGAAAGGTGTTAGCGGTAAACCGTACTCCTTGGTTTAATGAGAAGATTTACGAGCTTAGACGTAAATGTCGCAAAATAGAGCGCCTCTGGAAATCTACCCATCTCCATGTGCACCGCCTCTATTTAAAGGACCTTATGTCTGACTTCAACAGCATGGTTAAAGAAGCCAGGGCTGCCTATTTTTCTGAGATAATCATCTCGAGTAAGCATCCCAGCATCCTGTTTAAGACAATTAATAGCATTGTCAGCTCTCCTCTTCCTTCCATTCCTGTTTTTTTCTAATAACGACTGTAATGACTTTCTTTTGTTCTTTGTAAAGAAGGTTGCAGATGTGAGCTAGCATACCCCCCTCTCCCCTTTCTCCCCCAACCCCTCCTCCCCCTCCCTCCTCACCCCCCTCCCCCCTGCCTCACCACTTGCCCAGCTAGCCTGTCACCTCTGAGTTGTTTTGCCCCAATCTCCCTGCTTGATTTAATTGACATAGTTGGCTCCATGAAAGTCTCCTCCAGTCCTTTAGATATTATTCCCACCTCCATGCTGAAAGAAGCAATCAGCTCTATCGGGCCTGCTTTGCTCTCCATCATAAACCTCTCCCTTGTTTCTGGCTGCGTTCCTCATATTTTAAGCATGCTGTTGTCGCGCCTCTTCTTAAGAAACCCAATCTAGACCCCTCCCATCCAAAAAACTATAGGCCCATCTCCAAGCTGCCTTTCTTCTCCAAAATACTAGAAAAGGTTGTTGCTATCCAGCTTGGCTCCTTTCTGTCCAACTCAAACATCCTGGATAAATACCAATCTGGCTTCCGCACTAAACATTCCACGAAACCGCTCTCCTCAGGGTTTCTAACGATATCCTCATGGCTGCAGACACAGGTGAATGCGCCGTGTTGGTCATGCTAGATCTTAGCGCAGCATTTGATACGGTAGACCACGGTGTCATGCTGGCTAGGCTCAGAGAGTGGGTCGGCATTTCAGGGAGAGCTCTGGACTGGTTCGCCTCCTACCTCAGAGAACGGTCATTCTCTGTGGCTGTTGGTCCTTTCACCTCTGACCCTGCTTCCCTTCCCTGCGGCCCCCACAGGGTTCTATTCTGGCCCGCTCCTTTTCGCCTTGTACATGCTTCCTCTTGGCTCCATTATCAGCAGCTTTAAGGGTGTGTCTTACCACTGCTATGCTGACGACATCCAGCTGTATGTTTCTTTTACACCTCAGAACATGCAGAAGATCAGCACCCTTCTTGACTGTCTGACTGCCATCGAGCGCTGGATGTCGAGTAACTTCCTCCAGTTAAATGCGGCCAAGACGGAAGTACTGATTGTTGCTTCAGACACCATAGCAACCAAGGTGAAAAACCAAATGGGGCCCCTCATGCCAAATATCCGCCCCATATCCGAAATCTTGGTGTGATTTTTGACCAGGCCATGAACTTAGACAGTCATGTGTCCTCACTGACCCGAAACTGCTTTTCCATCTTCGCAATATCGCCAGACTCAGGTCCATTGTATCCCATGCCGAACTCGAAATGGCGGTCCACGCTTTCATATCATCTCGGCTGGACTACTGCAACTCTCTTTTCACCTGTCTGAGTAAAACCTCCGTTCATCGCCTTCAGCTGGTTCAAAACGCCGCTGCCCGCTTACTCTCACCAGGTCCAAAAGTCCTGTTCTAGTACCCCCATTCTGGCCTCGTTGCACTGGTTACCGATTCCGTTCAGGATCCAGTACAAGATCCTGTTGACCACGTACAAAGCTCTAAATAATCACGCCCCTGCCTACATCTGCGACCTCATTACTCCACACCACACCACCCGCTCCCTGAGGTCCTCTAACCAGGGTCTCCTGGCAGTGCCCAGGACCCGACTCAAGACCAAGGGGGACAGAGCATTCGGGGGTGGTCGCTCCAAGGCTGTGGAACTCACTGCCCCCAAATCTGAAATCTGCAGCTACACTTAACGTGTTCAAGGGCACCTGAAGACGTTCCTTTTCAGGCAGGCTTTTGCGTAGTGTCAGTTCTATCTCTCTCTCTCTCGTATATTTTTAATTTTTTGCTGCTCTTGACAGCAGCCTTTGTCTGCACTCTGACACTAGGGCCACTGTGTTCTGTGTCCAGCTGCACACTCTGTGTTTTAGCAGTGGTAATTTAGGGTGCCTTAGGGTTAGGGTTTGTATTGTATTGTTAGGAGTTTGTAGGGTAGGGTTTGTATTGTATTGTGCTATGTGTTTTAGCAGTTTGTGTTTTAGCAGTGTTCTGTGTTTTTAGCAGCAGTCTGTGCTTTTCACTGTTTGTATTGTACTATGTCTCTGCGCTTTCCGCAGTACTCAGTTTTTTTTTTTTTTTTGTGTGTGTGTCTGCTTTTGCTTGATCTGCTGTGCCTTTAGCATTGTTCAATGTTTTTGTGTCTCACATTTATGGATTTTTATGCTCTGTAAAGCACTCTGTGCATTCGTGCTGGGAGGGGTGCTATATAAATAAACCCTTACTTACTTACTTACTTACTTACTTACTAACAAAAACTGGGACTGGAAAAAAATTTAAACCAAAATTACCGTGCTAGCACAGCAGACATGGGAATATGGTATCACATGTCAACAATTCGATGTGGAAAATCCAGCACCAGCGAAACAGGCCTCATATCCTCCCCCCTTAAGGTATAAATGAAATAAAAGATTTTATTACGAAACAGCATCGCCTAACCAGGTTCCACCACCAGAATTCCACTCAGCACCCAAGGCACCAGCACGCATCACCACTTTTATCCGGTCGGAGACATGGGCATGCATCTGATGGATGATGCAAGAAAGGTATTGTGTGATGCTAACAAATTGCATAAGGGTTCTACAGTAACAGGTGGAGGAGATCCAGACGGCCAGGATGACTTCACCCGGCACTCCCCGAAGCCAAGCGACTGGGACCCAGCAGTAAAGTGCAAAAGCCAGCCCACCTGGAACCACTACACAACGAAGGGAAGCCCCCTCCAGATGCAGCACCGTTTTGTTCCTGTTTCTTGGCTTGTGTGGCCCATCCCTTCCCAGACAAAAGGGAAGTCGAAGTTGAGTACTGAGGAGGGCACGTGCTAGACAAACCTCTCCTCCCAGGAAAAAGTACGAAGCCGCTGAATCTGGACCTAGAGGTTCCAGTGAAGATCGCAAGAAAAGAAGTAACAAAGAATACACACACCATAACACACTGTTAATGTTATAGATGTATCATTTATGTTGTTAATGTTAGCCGTGAAGGTAAAACAGGCTGTAAATGGATCAGGTTGTTGTGTATGTTTGTTAGGCAAACATACAATTGGCAAAAATGGGTAGACCTGTGAGGGCCAAGCTGTTTAGAACAGAAAACTAATTCAGCCCCATGTGAGAGGTGTAGCAATCTCCCATGATAACGCGCAACCTCACACTGAGTTGTAAGTGTCTCCCTCAAATAGGTGGATAAAATAAAAATAAAAAAGAGCTCTCCCACAAAAGCTATTGGCTATTTCCGGCTCTATATACAAAACCATATCCCCCAGAGATGAGGGTCAAAAGCTCTAGGCACCAACGGAGTGTCTACACAAGTTGGAAGAATTTACATGAGGGTCAAAAGCTCTAGACACAAATGTAAGGAAGTGTCTATACAAATGTAAGGTAAGGTTTGTGCAGATTGTGAAAAATAGCACAAAAGGGGGGATTGTGGAGGAAGAAATTGTGTATCAAGTTGGAATGCTAGACCACATCCACAGGGGACGGTAGACACTAATTAATTCAGTGTGACGCGGCGGCGCCACAGGTCGGTCCAAGACAAAAGGCTGTTCGCGCCACAACTAGAAAGGAACATTTGTTCTTTTGTAATGGTTCCCCTATGGCAGGAAACCTCCTTCCCATTGGTTTAGGACCCTGGGAGGGCTGTTCTAAACAGCCTATTATATCTTCATGTTAGCCCATAGCTCCATTTACCTGTAAGTTAACGCCTTGTTACTTCCCCCTTGTGATTGTTCCCTCCCCTTCCGTCTTTTGGATATAAATATTCATTTGAATTTGAAGGCGGGAGATTCGCCGTCCTGCGTGACACGGGTCTCCGTGCAGCTGCTCGTAATTAAAGCTTTAATACTGTTTAAAGGAATTCTCTCTGATCCTGCTGAGTTATTTTTTCCACGACACAGGCATCCAAAAGAAAAGCACGGACAGGAACAAGACAAATACAAATGACAAAAAATGGCTCAACAAGATGAAAAAGTTCAAAATGACAGCCCAACTTATAAAGCTCCGGTTGTGGGCGGAGCCAGCAGTGGTCGGAGACAGGGCAACTTGTAAGCACTCCAGCCGGCAATCAGGCAATCGTACTGTGTATTCTTTTTTATTAGCGAAGACTTTGAACAAAAATAATTGAACAGGCTGCTTAATCAAGCCTTATTGTTTCAATACAGGACCTAGATGGCACACACGTCGCCCCTACACAGGAGCAATGCAAACTAATTTATCAGGGCTATGTAGTGTGGGAATAGTTTTCTCACTCATACTACATCATTCCCATGATGGAAAAATGTGAAGTTGGATAATAAAAATGTATATTTACACAGAGGGCCGCTGTTTTACTGCTCCAATGTTAAAATATTCTCTCCTCTTACACTTCTATTGTCTACTCTTTTAACCTACATAAATTTAAACCAACAAATTAACTTTTGCCAATTAAATAATGAATCAATTAGGGAACACAAATGTCTAATACCATTACACATAAACATTAAATACACGGATGGTGCTGATATGTAGGTCTCCATTGGAAATGTTGGGATTCTGTATTTCACTTCAGGACATCCCTGAGGGAATAGAAGAACATGGCTGCGATGGGGGACCCTGAAGAAAAAGCTTCAACCCACAGCTACATTGTAGATGGTGAGTGTAAATAATCCACATTAGAAAAGGGAAAATAGGTTTTCACTGTATCATACCGTTTGTCATTACTTCACCTCTTCGGTGGTGTGTGCTGGTAAAACACTAGTCCTTGCAGTGCAGTGATCTGTACCATGGTCCAGAATAAAGATCTGACCATGCCAATGCTGACTGTGGCCAGGGATCCTGTTGAGCAACACAAAATTAGGCATAGCGTTACCCAGGTAGGGGTAGCTTTAGTTGGCAGGGCTTTCCCTTTGATAGATTAAGCATCTGGCAGTGTAGTGTAGTGTAATAAGGCTGGCAGTGTAGTGTAATGGTTAGGGAACTGGGCTTGTAACTCAGAGGTTGCAGGTTCAATTCCCAGGTGGGGCACTGCTGTTGTACCCTTGAGCTAAAGGTACTTAACCTGAATTGCTTCAGTAAAATATCCAGCTGTATAAATGGATTGTATGTAAAGAAATGTTAACTGTGTAAGTCGCTCTGGATAAGAGCATCTGATAAATGCCTAAAATGTCAAATTTAATCGGCAGTCTGTCTGCGCAATGACTGTGCAGCTCAGCAAAAGAAAACACGCACACAAGTCTGTGCTCTCCTGAGAACATGAAATATAATGGAGAAAAGGTTATTTAAAAAATATAATTAATCCTGTACAAACCATCAGCACCTTTTTCATTTCCTGTTGTATTTTACTGCAGTCCATTCTAGTGAAAACAGGATTTGGAGAGGGTGGGGGGCAGGAAATAATCACGTTTAATTTAGTTTGCCATCATATTAGCATGATTTTGCATTGGCTTCAATGGGAATGGGGAATGGGGAGTGGGGAATGGAAAGCTTCAATGTTTTCCACTCAAAGAAGCAGCTTCACTGTTTTTTTTTTTTTACGCCCTGTTACGACCTGTAAGCCACTCGTGCTGCAATAGCCAGGCAACAAATACCACCAGTCAAACCATCCACAATTAAACATTTATTTACAACAAACAATTATCAAGGAAACATACTTACACATGACAGAAGCAAAAATGAAACAAAACAAAAAAAACAGCTAGCTAACTTAATCTCAAAACGATGATTCTACCCTGACTACCGAGGTCAAATAAAAGGGGGGATTCTTCCGAGAAGCTAGCTGACCTACTCTGTGCTTGCCCTACCTACCAAAGGTGCTCAAAAGGACAGTACAGAAATAAAACAAAAGAAAGCTCGGTCCAACGCCATGAAACAAAAGGCTGCTCTAAAAACCAGCTCTCGCAAAAAAGACGTTGTCATACCCACAGCTCTCAAACACCCTTATAAGCTCAAATGGGCTGCACAAAATTCAGGCAAGTGGCAAAAGGCAAGAAGCTGGGGGGGCAGTGTGCCTATATCTTCATGGGTTGGGGCGGGGTCAGCAGTTCACAGCCGGGGCACAATCAGCCTTAATTGAAAGCAATCAGCGAGGCATGCATGGAATGCCCTCTTGGGCATGGCCTCCAACAAGGTAGAATCAGGCGACAATGAACAAGACAAACAGCACCAGGTTGTCCTCCACAACGCCGACCATAACAGCCCAAAGCCTAAACATACACAATACACTTCTAGGACTGAAAGATATTGGGTTGAACAAAAGCATAATTTCCTGTGTAATTAATATACACTACTGTGCAAAAGTCTTAAACATTGTTTAATTTTATATTCTGATGCATAAGTAAACAAAAACACTTAATTAAGTGTAATAAAAAAGAACATCTGCTGACTTAATACACAATATACCTTACAATGATTGTGTACAACTTGTCCCTTCAAAATAATTGATATTCTTCCTGGGAGTTTCAGATACATTGTATCTTTATTCTGTCTCTTAACCCCCTGAGGTCGGCTGGATCGGTGCCGATCCCAGCAGCAATACAAGTATATTACTATTTCTAACTTCGCGATATTTTATCATACACACGCGGCAAAAACATTGACAGAAACCTTAGAATCGCGACTTTCCGATTTGAGCACTGGCAAATCAAATGGGATTTTTAAAATTAGCTTAATTAGACCAAAAGTAAACCTTGCTTTTTACTCTGTTTTTTACCTTTTAGTAACGTCCCCCTTCTATTGACATGGTAAAATAGGTGCTAATTTCGGGGAGGTGCGTCGGGCCATGTGTGAAAACGCCGGCATAAACAACACAAACTGAAGAGGACAGTCTATGCTGATATTTATTTTATTTCGCTTGTTTTCAAATACTCGTGAAAATATATATAAATTCCGCGTCTTGTGACTACATATTCCGCATGTCGCAATGTAACAAATTGCAATAGGCACAGAAAATACTTTTCAAACAGCCTAAAATGTTATAAAATATATCGTATGTCTGTGTTTACGCTTGCAATCTGCCAGCAACAGTATATTCACGAGTATATTTTCAAATACTCGTGAAAATATATGAATTCGCGTCTTGTGACTACATATTCCGCATGTCGCAATGTAACAAATTGCAATAGGCACACAAAATACTTTTCAAACAGCGTAAAATGTTATAAAATATATCGTATGTCTGTGTTTACGCTTGCAATCTGCCAGCAACAGTCTATGCTATTGATTTTATTTCGCTTGTTTTTTTATTTTTTTACATCTTGTCTGTGTTTTACGCTTGCAATCTGCCAGCAACAGTCTATGCTGATATTAATTTTATTTCGCTTGTTTTCAAATACTCGTGAAAATATAGCCTATGAATATCGCGTGTTGTGACGCCAAACATTCCGCGTGTTGCAACGTAACAAAGAGCCAAAATGGTGGCTGCTGACAAGAAGCGCTTGTCGTGAAAGGAGAAATGGTAACTCAAATATTGCTTAGCCATTTAAAATCTAAATGGTTGTTTTAACTCTAAAGAGGCATGAAATCACAAAAAGTTTAATTGGAAGACACTTTTTTTCCTTGGGTCTCAGGATGGCCTTTGAGAGAGAGAGATGGCCCATCTGACAGATCTTAGAGGTGTGGACAATGAATAATGAATATTCAGGTATTTAGCATTTAGCCCTCCCACAGCCTGAAATAAATGTGACCAGTTCTGATAAAAACAGGTTTTAGCTATTTAGATCTCAGATGTGCTAAACTATTTTCACACCCTTACATAACCAAGACCTTGGTGAACAAACGCACATTGGCAAAACAATTCGTCACTATAGTTTAGTGTGTGCTTTCACATCTTTTGTGACAGCAGAAAAATTTACTATTTTTAACTTGTGTGTTTGTAGATCTATTTACAAGCTGCATATGATACTGACCAAACTATTGATGGCATACAAATGTAGCTGTGATTGTCCTTCAAATAAAAATATCAAACACTTTGGAGTAAGTGTGTGTTAAATTGATGAAATTGAGATAAATATCAGACCATGCCAAAATCAAAAAACATCTAAAAGCTTAGCACGGACCTCAGGGGGTTAACAGGAAAACATTTTGTGGACAAGAACCAAGTTCAACTGAAAGAAAGGGTTAAACTGGTGAAACCAATCCTAGATCGCCTTCTTCAAAAGAAAATGTTGGGATCTGAGATGTACGAAACCATTGCAGTGGAGAAAACACCTTATGAGCACCTCTGCTACACAATGTCATCTTTCCAGGAAGCACCGAGGTCAAAGATGAGTTCTGCAGGATTTTAGAAGAGACAGAGAGAAATCTAATGCGTGAGCTGACAGGTAAATACATTTTCCGCCGGTTCTCCTGGGGAGCTGTCCTTGGTTCTGGGGAGCTGTCCTTGGTTGTCCTTGGGGAACTGTCCCACAATGTTGAATTCCATGTTTTCATCTTTTTGGTAGCCATGAACAGTTACTTTCTGTCATGCCAATATTGCACAATATCCTTAGTCATCTTGCAAGCAATTTACCGCCACTTCAACTGAAAATGTTTTCTTTTATTTCTGTCTTAACACAAGGTTTGAAATACGATCAAGTCTCCCTCCAGGTGTCCGCTGAATCTGGAGAGACACCTGGAGCCAGAAATCTTGGTAAGTCTAATCAAATCATCAAAAAGACTAATCCACTCCCATTTTTGTATTTTCAATGAGGCTATGTGCTTTCATAATAATTGCCTGTACTTGATAGTTTAACATTGATTTTTGTATTTTTTATTTTATTTACAAACACGAGAAGCAGGTTAAAACATTAGCAAAGACAATCAATGTGCATGGGTGTCCATAAGAACCTAATGAGAGGACCTTCATCAGGGGACTCCCAATGTTATTAATACATATTTATATAATTTCTTATGATGCAAATTTGCTTATGTGCTTTCATTTTTCTTTCACGCGGATCAAGTCCAGAACAAAGTTAAACTAAATGTGAAGAAAACAGTTGAGTGGAAATTACAAAGACATGCAAAACTAGAAGAAGAAGGAAACAAAACATCCCTCAACAGTTTCTACACAGAGCTCTACATAACCAATAAGGGGCTAAATAAAGAACATGAGGTGAGAGAGATTGAGACAGCATCCAGGACACAGAACACACAAGACACTCCAATCAACTACAATGACATCTTTAAACCCTCAAATGGACCAAAAAAAAAATTTCACTAACCTTTTCCTTCCCGGTGTTACAGGTATGGTACGCAGATGCCTGCAATGATGTCTATTGCTGTATTCCTGCACTGATCTTGTGCGCTAACTATGATTGTTCCTACCATGTATTGATGCACATCTTGTAAGTCGCCCTGGATAAGAGCGTCTGCTAAATGCTTAAAATGTAAATTGTAAATGTACAACCCATCAGAATCGTGCTGACCAAGGGGGCCGCTGGCATTGGAAAAACAATTTCTGTGCACAAGTTCTGTCTCGACTGGGCAGAAGGAAAAGCCAATCAGGACATTGATTTCATATTTCTCCTTCCTTTTCGAGAGCTGAATTTTTATCAAGGATGATCAATACAGTCTGAGAGGACTTATTGATTACTTTCACCCAGAGATGGAAGGGTTTGATTTTGAGAACTACAAAGTTCTGTTCATCTTTGATGGTCTGGATGAAAGTCGTCTGCCTCTAGAGTTCAAATGCAAAAAGTTGTCTGTAGGAACAGAGCCAACATCAGTGGGCACGCTGCTGGTGAACCTCATTAAGGGCAATCTGCTTCCCTCTGCTCTCATCTGGATCACTTCCCGGCCAGCAGCATCCAGTTGGATCCATCCTGATTGTCTCGACCAGGTGACAGAGGTACGAGGGTTCAAGGACCCACAGAAGGAGGAGTACTTCAGGAAGACAATCACAGATCAGAACCTGTCAGGAAGAATTATCTTGCATGTGAAGTCATTCAGGAGTCTCTACATCATGTGCCACATATCAATCTTCTGCTGGATTGCTGCCTTTGTTCTGAAGACAATGTTGGGTGAAGCAGAGAGTGAAGACCTCCCCACCACTCTAACTCACATGTACACATGCTTCATATTGACTCTGACAACATTCTTCAGCCAGAAGTATGCTACTGACAGTAGGCGAGAAGATGCACAGCCACTGTCAGAGGCAGACAGGGAATTCATTCTGAAACTGGGGAAGCTGGCTTTTCAACAACTGCAGACTGGTCATCTCATATTCTATGAATATGATTTGAAAAGGCTTGGCATTGATGTCAGTGCAGCTGCAGTGCAGTCTGGGGTGTGCACAGAAATCTTCAAAGTGGATCTCATTTCAAAGGCGTGCGGAGGCAGAGTGTTCAGTTTCATACACCTGAGTGTTCAGGAGTACATGGCTGCTCTGTATGTGTTTTACTCATTCAGCACCAACCACACAAACCTGCTGGACCAACACCCCATGAGGAAATGTATCAGGCTGTTTAAACCAACCAAACTGTTTGACTTGCACAAGGAAGCAGTGGATCAGGCCCAGAGGTGGAAAGTACTCAAGTAAAAGTAATCAAGTAAAAGTACTTGAGTAGTTTTTTTGAGGATCTGTACTTTTACAGTATTTTAAAAATGCTATACTTTTACTCTTACTTGAGTAATTTAAATAAGAAGTATTCTACTTGAGGTCTTTTAAATTTACAAATGAGTAAGAGTAAATTAAATTCAGGTTTTTGTTTTGCACACCACACTGAAAACAACACGGTAGCATTAGGACTGTTCGCTAACTCCAGAAGATGGTAGTAGTGCAACATTATGGATGCAAGCTGACGTTAAAACCCAAAGAAGAAGAAGGGACTGTTTGCTATTCGCTAACAGGTCCAGAATCACTTCCACATTTTTGTTCCTTGGTTTAGAGCACCAAACAAAAAAAAAGCGCCAAAAGTTTATGTTTGTGCAGTAGCTGATCCACAAAATTGTGATGACAGAAAATGGATGTGTCTGATGATGATTCTGATATTGCTGTTGCGGAGCCTGTTGCTAGCAGCTCTACTAGCTCGTCTGGCAAAGGAGATAACGAAACTGAGCATCCCTGGCCGCATCTGAAAAAGCTGTTCAGTATCAAAGACAAGAACAAGATAACTTCATAATGCGATGTAAGCTCTGCCTCCCTCGGCTGGTCGAGATATCTGCTTACAAGAACTCATCATCTAACCTGCGGAAGCATGTTAAGGTAAGTTTAATGATTCCATCATGTTTAAATGATTTAAACATAACTTGTTATTGCACAATTTTTAATCTAGTGGACTCAATTCTATTGTCTTTTACTGTAAATACTGTGTACTGTTGCCCTTTTGCACTTTTTCGTGGAGCATTGCCACTTTTCATTTCACTGCACACCCCGTGTGTGTATGTGACAAATAAAAAATCTTGAATCTTGAAAATGTAATACTATTTTTTCATTACTACTTCGGAATTACAACTCCTCCTGCCAGTTACCAAATAAAGTTCCCAAACAGAGTGTCCTTTTAATACTTAAGATTCTTTAAAAGAGGGGATACTTCCTATTTTAAAACCAACGCTATAAAGAAAGAAACCAATTTCTTACCTTTATCCACAGTTTTCTTCGGAAATTCCCTCCTTGGGTGGCTCGCCAATTGTAAGAAATACGGCAGCACTCTGATCTTGATGAAAAGGTTTTATTCCGGTAGCGACAGTAACAAAGTAAATGACAGGTAATACAAGAATACCAGCAAGCACTCTGGACTCAGCGGAGTTCGTCTGAATGTCCTTCTCCCAACTGAATGACTCTAAATACTCTTTTTGGGCTTTGTTCTTCTGAGGCGGGAAACAGAAATGTGTATTTGGAGATAATGTGATTGATTTAGGGAAACCAGTGTCTGGCCTCCCTAAATCAATCAGTCTGCTCATTACTAGGGGGGTGTGATTTATTCAGTTCCCGGGGCCTAGCCAGGAAACAGTCTATTGTATTGTTAATCAAGTCTAAATGGTTGACCTGAGTAGCCGGTTGATCACCTATCTATGTATTCTACTGGCCATTCTTGGTTTCAGGAGTTCCTCTGTCTCTTCCTCTCAATCACCTATTCATATGTCAATGACTGTCTCCATTTGGCCGCACAGATCCTTTGTAATTGTGATATTTACCCGTCTGCCTACATTTCAATATCTTACACACCTCTGAGTGGTCCATTTACCGTCCAGCCTAATATTGTTCTCACGGCGTATGGTCCATCGTCCACGCTGCTGACCACTTGTAGTGGCTCCATTGCCTTGGGAACATTTGCTCCTATGAGTAATCCAACCTCTGCTTGGATAGAGGAAGTTTCACCTCCTTCAGGTGAGGCCAACGGTTAACATCCTCCTGGTGGGGGATATTATCTTTGGTTATGGGGATGCTTTTCTGTGAAAACACCTCTGAAAGTTCGATAAACTGGTTGCCATCCAGGCTACTGATTTCCATTCCCTTCACAATGCAAGTGTTCACAATGGATTCAGTTCCCATTGTTCGCAACAAGATGCTTGTATTGCGTCCATTCATGCCAAGTTGGTTTATCAGTGACTCTGTAGCGAAAGTAGCTGAGCTACCTGGATCCAAAAATGCATATGTTATCACTGCCTTGGTTCCCTTTTGTGCCTTGACATGCACTGGAATGATTGAAAGAGCACAATCTTCCTTACCGGCCCCAGTGACGCCAAAGGTTTCCATCATTTGTACAAGAGCACTTGATACGGATTGTTGTTCACAACTTTCTTTTGCTGTTTCTTCTGGTGAGTCTTTAATGTTGATGTGCAGTAGTGTAGGATGCAGTCGAGACTGTGAGACTGTGTTGCTCTCCATTGCAATAAACACATGGCTTGCTGTTTGTGTCCACTGAGACAGTTTGTGTTTTTGGTGTTGCTTGTTTGTCGTTTTCCTTCTTGACATTGTTTTCGGTTCTGGGTGGGACAACGGCTGTTGTGAATACTTTCTTTGGTTTGAGTGTCTCTGCATATTGTGGTTTTGGTTTTTGTCAGACTGGGTCTGTTATGCTTGTGGTGGTTTCTTTTAGGTTTCCATAGAGCGGGTGTAATATGTACCTAACTTGCTTGTTGACAAAGTCGACAAAATCCTTGAACTTCACTCTTTTCTTTGTTTTGTCTTGTAAGTCGCAGGCGGACTTTCTCCAGGTTTCTTTGAGTCTGTATGGAAGCTTGTTAGCCAGTACCCTTATGTTAGCTGTGTTGTCCAAGTCTTCCATGTAGCTAATGTCTGTCATTGTGTTGGAGCAGCCTGTGAGGAATAATGCAAAGGACTGTAGTGCAGCGCCATCTTCTGGCTTGATCGTCTGCCAATCCGAAGCCTCCTTTATGTAGGCTTCTGCTATCTTGTAGTCATCTCCAAAAAACTCCTTTAGCATTTGTTTTGCTTTAGCATAACCTGCTGAAGGTTCCATGTGGATGCAGCTCTTAACCAATTCATGTGGTTGTCCACTTGTGTACTGCAGCAAAAATTGTAGGCGATCACGATTGTCATCTGTGCGGCCTTCAATTCCATGTTCAATAGATCTGATAAAGGATTTATATTCAAGCGAGTCACCCTTGAACGTTGGAATGGTGAGATCAGGAAGTAATGATGCTTTGTGATTCTTCACGAGGTACTCAGTGACGTTGGCTTGCTGAGAGATGGCCTTGTATACACTATCAAGCACTGGTCCATCATTGAATTCCATGTTAGGCACAGGCGAAGCTCTTTGTGGCACTGCTGTCTGAACATTGTGTTTAACACTGGGTGTAAGTGAGTCGTGTCGTGGTAGTGTTTGAAAGGTAGTGGTCACCTTTGTTTTGTCAGCCTGTTCGTCAACTTGAATGATGCTCCTGTCCTGTTGTGTGTATTCATACTTTTGCAAAACTTCCATTTTTGCATCCGACTCAGCGAGAGCAGTCTGCATTGCATGCATCTCCTTCCTAGCCTTTATTGCAGCTTCTGTTCTTTTTTGCTCAGCTTGTAGTTGAGCCTCCCTGCATCTTTTTTCTGCCTGCCAGTCTGCTTCTTCCTTTTCTATGGCTAGCTTCTCCCTTAAAGCTGCGGCCTTTGCCTTTAATGATGCATGCTCCATTTCTACATTAATTCTGACTGAGGTGGATGATGACGATATGCTTTCACATTGTGATCCGGGTTTACTTTGGCGTTTAGCGGTTATTTTTGATGATGTGGACCTACTATCTGTGGGCATTACTTGTCTATCACACTCTTCAGCCTGCTCAGAGCGTTTCATTACCTCTTTCATCCATTCCTCACATTTCCAGAAGAATTCGTTTATTGACTTATTTTTAGGATCAAACCAATTCTTTTGATTATCCAAAAATTCATCCTCAGCCATGAATCTTTCCAAACTAGAATTTAGGTCTATAAATTCTTGATGTAAATAACTAAAGTCAACACGCAATTTATTTTTAACAACGTCGACATTCGCATCGTCTTCCATTAACTGCTCGATTTGCTTTTCCATGCTCGTCAGCTGGGATAGCTTGTACCTGCGTGCCTGGACTTGTCTAGCCACTTGCTCTTCTACGGCCTTCTCAGTCATTTTTACTATCCGTTTTCCACTGTCTCGTTCATCCATAATGCTATTAACAAGCGAAATTTTCCACACTTAATTAGTAAAAATGTTAACGAAGCACCTTAGAAAGAGCTGCGCATAAAATGCGTTCCACTTCCACATACAGCCGAAAGTACCTTTCTCGTAGGCTAGCTTCCACTAGCAATCCGTAGGCTAATTTAAAACAATCCGTGGCAAATTAAGGAAAGATACGATTTACAGTTTGCTGTCTTCTCTTCCCAAAACCACCATAACATCCGTGCAAAGTTTCCTTCTTCCATGAGTCAGGCCGTTACAAATTCCATTAATCCATGCAGAGCAAGTTTTTAGACTAAACTGTAGGTTTCCAATGAATGAAGCCTTAGCTTGACGCTCCTCTCCTATTCCCCTTCGTTGTGATTCAAATCAAAAAATCCACAGGACCACTCGATAAACTTGAACTATTTACTCAATAAAAATTGAATGATACAATGATACATAGCTGTCATATTACCAAACCAAATCCACATGAAAATCATTGATAAGCGAGAAAAAAGCGAGAAAGAGATCTAAAAACTATGTGGCTCCACTCTCTCTGTATGCCTGACTGCCCAAACTAATTAACCCCCAAAACATTCTCCCGCCAGAATAGCAAAGGGAAAGTTAAAAGGTGTAGGACACCTACTGGCTATTACAAATACTGCATTTAGGCTCCTACATATATATATATAAATAATCATAATGATCATGAAATCTTTCCACCTGGGAGCCTTTTGACTAAATCAATTTATTTTCTCTTTCTCTACAGAAACAAAGCTCTGGCCAAAAGGAAAAGAAAATTTCTTCTAGAATGGAATGTTGTTACCTGTTGATCTAATGTGCCTATTGTTAAAATAAATAATTATTTCAAATAAAAATACAATTATTTATTTCCTAATCATTTGAATGGTGTTGTTTATGGCAATAACAACTATAGACGACAAAACCAAAATAAAGAAACAACATTCTCGATTTTTGGGACATTCCCTTTGGGACGGTTAAAATTGTATTTCGGGACGGTTCCGGGACTGTGGTGAAAAAAGTTAGTCTGGAGCCCTGCCGCCACTGTATTTTGCCCATATTCATAGGTTTGATCTCATTCTAAAAAATGTGTTGCCATGCTCAATCACGCTGCTGCAGACCAGACAGTTCTGTTCCACTCATAGTTTGCACAGAAAGCCAATCGGATGTTGTTTTTTGCCATCCCAAATGAAAAATACTGATTTCGAAAGCACAGAAGTAGGCTGTGGTGGGGCAAATGTGTTTGCCTAGCTAGCTAACTCAATTATAGCAAGATATCCACTAACATCAATTAACTAACTACCTTGCGGCAATTAAACTTGTGGACGAGGCTATGTTTATACAACATTTAAAAATACTGCGGCATGTCCATGATTCAATGCGTGACAGTGTGGAATGTAAACATCACTGTCAATCACAATCTGTGCTCAATTAGTGGCAATTCATTTATCAGTGCAGATAATTGGGGTGGTGCAACTTGATAATTGTTTAACACGTAATGTGAAAAAAGGGTGCTATCGACCTATTGTTGGCAGATGACTACAGTAATGTCAAAGTGGAAATGTCACACAATGGTGGCCCTAGTCATTTATCAGTAAATTCACACTGTAAATGGCTCAATGCTTTATGGCATAGTAATGATAATGCAACAAAAATATTTAAAGCAGTCCCTAGTTGAAACCCCCCAAACCTTTCAGCCCTTTACACCTCCAAGGTTGTGTCCCATTCTGCCTCCTATGCTCTCATTCACCAACTCTCCTCTGCCAGCACTGCACCCTCTCTCTCCCTCTCTCTCTCTCTCTCTCTCTCTCTCTCTCTCTCTCTCTCTCTCTCTCCCTCTGTCTCTCACACAGTAGGAGGTGAATCTGGGGGGTTTGTGGCTCGTCAACTTCAAGTTTTGTAAATAATACTTTTCTCAACTTCTTTCTTGTTTAAGGATTGAGATTTGTGGACTCACAGAGAAATGCTGTGGTGCGTTGGCCTCAGCTCTCAGCTCAAACTCCTCACACCTGAGAGAGCTGAACCTGAGTCACAATCACCTGCAGGATTCAGGAGTGAAGCTGCTCTCTGCAGGGCTGCAGAATCCACACTGTAAACTGGAGACACTGGAGTATGTGTTTGTTTCTATTTTAATTTAAACTTGTGAAACTGTAATCAGTACAGTGTCTATATAGAGAGAAATGGAAAATGGAAATGGCTGCATGAATAATCCTCAATTGGAGGTGTCCTGACTGTTTTGACAAAGGAGATTTATAAAGCAGTCTCCAGTTCTTCACTCTTTGCAAATAATTAAGGAAACCCCCCAGCCATGTGCCCACCTTTACCACAACCGGTGCATGTAGGTACTGAACCTTTGTGAACACAAGATATAGCATTTCCAAAAGTCTCAAAAACTGCCGTCATGAATGTCAGAAGCCATAGTTTTGTAAAATGTGCTCTTACAGTACGACCCCTTAAGCTTTCTGATATCAGAGGTGGAAGTTTCAGCAGCAGCTCCTCGCAGGCCCCTAGGCTCTCTTGTGTGTGTAAAAAGATGTGCCTTCATTACAGAGTAGAAATTCATTCGGGCCTCTTAATATCCTTCCTCTAATTTCATTAAGAACGGGTGCCAGTGCAGTCCCAATGTACCTGATGTTCTTAGCAGAGCGTAGGTGTTCCCCTCCAGCTCATATCTGTGTGGTAAAAGAGCCCCTGCACTGCCAGCATCCAATGAGCTGTTAATGATTACCAAAACAAAAGCACTCATTGACTGAGTAAAGGGATCACATATGTGTTTTTACCCTTGTGATTTATTAGCAATACTCTCTTTTGGAACCTCAACCTTTTGGGGCTGAAATCTGCTCTCCAGGACTAGAAGTGCTTCCCCTCTCTCCTGTGTGGGCAGGTACAGCACCACTGCTCTGAGCTAGTGCTGTGCAGATCACACAAAGTGCACTAGAGACCATTAAATGGTTCTGAGGAAACCAGGGGGAGGGGGGTGTCAAGCCTGATCATCGCTGCCAAAATATTTACAGTCAGCACCCTCCCCCTAGAAGCCTGAGAGAGGAGCTGCTTCCACTTGGACATCCTGGCACCTGCTGGTTCTAGAACAACCTCACAGTTTTTCATTGTTCCTAAGTGAAACCTCCACTCTTTCAGCCCTTTACGCCTCCAAGGTTGTGTCCCATTCTTCCTCCTATGCTCTCATTCACCAACTCTGTGGCTCAGTTGGTAGACCACAGCGTTGGCAACGCTTAGGTTGTGGGTTCAATCCCCACTGGGGCCACATATACTGAAAATGTATGCATTCACTACTGTAAGTCGCTTTGGATAAAAGCGTCTGCTAAATGGCATATATTAACTCCCGTCTGCCAGCACTGCACCCCCTCTCTCCCTCTCTCTCTCTCTCTCTCTGAGGGGAGGGGGGAGGTTTGTGGCTTGTCAACTTACTTCCAGAGTCCGCATATGTACAAGCTTCAGCTTCTCATTTTGTAAATAATACTTTTTTCAAATTCTTTCTTGTTTAAGGATTGGCAGTTGTGGACTCACAGAGGAA
The DNA here is from genome assembly GCA_029706075.1 of Aldrovandia affinis. Taxonomy (NCBI): domain Eukaryota; kingdom Metazoa; phylum Chordata; class Actinopteri; order Notacanthiformes; family Halosauridae; genus Aldrovandia; species Aldrovandia affinis. The sequence continues at coordinate 83,019 of JAINUG010000480.1, forward strand.
TGCTGTGAAATGGTCTTATATGCTGATGGCAACTAAAAGGTGAAGGAAGTATGCTGATGAATTGGTTACAGAGCTCTTATGAGTGTAGTTGTTGGTCTTACTCAATTCTGTTGGTCTACGCGGAAACCTTATTTGCCGGGAGGCCGGCTTTCTGCTTTTCAGAGGAAGAAGAGGTGTTATTCACGGAGTGCCGTGTGCGTTTGTAAGTGTGTATGGGTTGGTGTTTGTGTGTGTCTGTGTGTGTGGACTAAAATGTCCTGACTGCTTTAGACCGCTTATGAGTTGTCTGGCTCTATATAAGGTGGTCCCTCCCCATGTCAGCAATCCCCCCCCCCACACAGGTCCCTCAGATGGAACGGGTCTATACAGTACCACATTTGGGAATGTATTTGGATGCATTTATACAATATTTTTGAAGTTGAACCCACATGCATTCATTTATAACCTTGATAAGTAGTGTTTGCCCACATCAGCTGTGGTTAATTGGAGATTAATGGTATCTCAGGCATGTTTGTGAGTTTCTAGTGATCCTGTTGAAAGTGACAGACATAGATCAGTTATCCTGACAGTGGACCATACAGAAAGGCAGCTGGTACTGTAGGTGTGTCATGCAGCAGGAGTTGTTGTTAGCATTGGAATACTCTGGCTAGGCTGTCATTTTAAGAACATATTAGCAACATGTTTGTGTTGTATGTTGCAAACACAGTCCTGAGGAATACACTTACTTTTACTGTGGACATGATTCATCTGTGTACGTCAAAGTGTCATCAGTAGTGCCACAAATTCAGTACTCGGAATACATATTTGCTTTCAGTCTTTGATGTATATGTGACTAAAGCTTCACCGTTTGTACGGCTTTGAGTTTGCGTAGGTTTGCACCTTGACCATTTCTTACCCCGAACTTTTTCAGTGAATATCCAGTCATATAAACAGATAAGGTGTAAGAAGACAGCAGTGCAACAAGGGCATCTGCCTGCCCAATAGCCAGTGTCATATACAAGAACGGAATATAATATGCTAGAATGTAGCAATGCAGTGCCCAGCAGTTTGCAATAATGGTATTCAACACACAGCAAAGAACTGCAGTGTCCCGTAGTGTAGTGTAATATAATGAACGTAATGCAGAGGTCAGATGATTATGCGGTAGATTCTGGCTCTGCTCCATTATGAGGCGAGGATTCTGGGGATGTGCCGGGTGAGCAGAAGCGTCCTGGCTCGCTCTGTTCCAGCCCGTTCTCGGAGCCGAGGCGAAGGAGGGACGGTTGGAGACACCTCCGCCTGACAGGAAAAACCAGATCCGTCCCAAGCTAGCGCCAACGTTCCCAACATGCCGGGGCCGATTGTGGCTCCGTTCCGCACCACACTGTGCCAAAACCCACCGACCGCTTCTAACCAGGCAATACTGTCCCAAAATAGTTATCTGTTTTCATAGTTTCATAATTTATTTGCTTAGCACACACCTGTATCCAACTTGAATTTAATTGCTTACAGCTTGCTTTAGCTTTTTTTGTGCAAAATATCAAATTCCCCTTCTGCTCCTCACTCTTATCATGTCTAAACGTTTTGCAGGACTGAATGAGGTTGTGCTTGGGCAGTTGCATCTGCTCTCGTTTGGCTTCCAGTGCTTTGCTTGCAGGGGTGCCTTGATGAAAGTGCCTAACAAGTCGTCCCGCAGCAACGATATCCATTGTTCACTGCCAGCTGTAGGGTATGGGCAAAGCATGCAACAGAGTCCCAATTGACTCGTTCAGGCGAGTTGACCGCCACAATGTTGCTCGCATTGTCATGGACACATGCAGCCACTCTTCCAGTGAGTCCCCAGGCATCCACTGCATCGTTGAGGTGTTTGGCGAGGTTGTCAGCTGTGTGTCTGCCAGGCATACTCTGAGTTAGCAGAACTGCGGATTTAACCTGCCTGTCTGCATCAATATAATGGCACGTAATCGTAGTTCTCAGTTGTGGGCGCTGTCCAGCGGTCGGTTGTCAGAGCCACACTCTTAGCAGTGGCTAGCTGCGTTTTCAGTTCTACTGTTTTCTCCTGAAAATGCGCTTCAATCCGACGGGTGATGGTGCCTCTAGATGGAATTTTATAACTGGGTTTGAGGTAGCCCAGTAGCCCTTGAAATCCTTGACCGTCGACCACACTAGTGGGCACCATGTCTTTTTCAATCATGGAGCACACTCCTTGTGTGATCTCCTCAGACCGTTGCACATCGCATTGTCTCCCGGCAAACATGGAGACAGACAGTTGTCCTCCATCATCGGACATGGCTTGTGGATGTTTACTGCGTATGTGGTACTGCATTGTAGTAGTGTTGCTGCTACATTTTAAGACAGCATCGCACATTTTGCAGCGCACTTCATTGTCGTTTTTAACTAAATGGTCCCAAACCGAACTCCGTTTTGCTCGCTTCATTTTGTTCTCTGACTCTGTGAGAGCTAACGTTACCTACAAGTAACATAGCCACTTGAAAGCTAAGGAAACAAAACTTAGGCATCTGAAAGTTAACGAAACGTAGGCATCTGAAGGTTAACCTAGCCGATATCAGGTTATGGTGGCACCCTCTTGTGTTGGATTTAAGAATTGTTTTCCCCCACACCCCAGTTGATATGCATGGAAATTCAAATTGCCAACATTATGCTGCAATTTGTTTAAAATTAACAGTTTAACCAATAAGATTAATCGGTTAAAATTCCTATTGTCGGTTAACGGTTAGTCGGTTAATCATTAACATCCCTATGTGGGACCTCTCACAGACATGTGTACTTAATCTGAAATAATTTGAAACACCTTAATTGTACACAGGTGGACTCCAATCTAATAATTATGTGACCTCTGAAGACAATTAATGGCACCAGAGTTTATTTAGGTGTCTTAAAAAATACTTAAGTGAATACTTATGCAATAAATGATTATCATTTTTTTAATTTGTAGTTCATTAAGAAAACGCTTTAGATTTTTGTTTTAATTTGACGTTATCGAGTATGTTGTGTTAATCAGTGGCAAGAAATCCTAATTAAATCGATTTTGATTCCATGAAGTAAGAAAATAAAATGTGAAAAATGCCAAAGGGGGTGAATACTTTTTATACCCACTATATCTAAAGGAAATTTGCAGAAGGACATAACCCCCGCAAACGACATCCTAATACTGATTTGACCCATTGAGACCATTTAGTAAATCCGACATAGATATTGCAACCTTGTAGCAACTGCGTTCGAAAAGCAGTCACAATCCTTTAGTGCAGTGGTTCTCAAACTTTTCAGCCCGCGACCCCCAAAATAACGTTGGTAGGGACTCGCGACCCCCACCATCCCCCGAGGTGCTTTCCAACAATCAAATACACGGTTACAGCATCAAACTAATAATAACATAAAAATAACACATGTAAGAACATCCATATATCTGTTCTCTCGCATGTTAATGCAGTTTAACACGTAGGCCTACAACTCACTTGTTGTTATGAGATGGGTGGGCCTGCTGCTTTTTGGAGCACAACAACTCCAGCCTTGGTTTGATATTGGAGACGACCACTCAGTGATCATCCTCCACATTGAGTCGTGATCACTATTTGTTGTCTATGTACGTCAGTGCGGAAAAGGTTTTTCACATAAATGGATCGATCCGTAAAGAATCAGCACCTAAAACTTGGATAGCTCATAATTGTATGTGGCTTTTTTGACTGTGCAATTACCGTATTGACCCGAATATAAGACAGGGTTTTTTTCCTAGAAAAAAGTCTGAAAAAATCGCATCGTCTTATATTCGCGCCCCAAAATTTTTTAGCGTAAATATTCATTCACAACAACAGAGGGCGCCAAAGGACTGTTCCCCAAGCCGGCCACTGTGTTTCTCCCTGTCCACACACACACGCAGTGACAGGTGCCTGGAGAGATGGAGAGACAAGCGGACCCGCTCGAACAAAGTGGCTCTAAAGTTGGTCAAGTTAACAAACAACAGAGGAGGAGTTACGATGCCAATTTTAAGATGATGGTGATCAATGAAGCAGAGTCATCAAACAACTGTCGAGCAGCCAAGAAATATGATATTACAGAGTGTAATGTTAGAAGATGGCGAGCCCAAAAAGACCAGCTTAAGAATGCAAACAGTCTTTCAAGAATGATGCGACTTAATGGGCTGTCACTGCAACGCAGGACAAGCCTGGCCCAGCGCCTGCTCTCCGACTTCAGAAAAGCTACTGTCTTATCAGCACTATGTGATCAAGTTAAGGAAGAAGCACTCATACCCCCTGGATCAGATGGGCAATGCTGATCAAACGCCTGTGTTTTTTGACATGCCAACATCTGTCACTGTGCATAAGAAAGGTGACAAATCAGTGATTGTGAGGTCTACTGGCAACGAGAAGAGCCGAGTCACTCTCATGTTGGCGTGCCTCGCAGATGGAACCAAACTCCCCCCGTACCTGATTTTGAAACGCAAGACCGTACATAAGACCTACCAAGATGGCGGCGCGTGCACATCGCGAGGCCCAGCGTCTACCCAGATTGTGCGAATTAGCAGTTATTTACCTATTAGTTGTAAATCTGTTTATCCAAAACAGTCTTGCACTAATATCGTACACCCGAGAACATCTTTTGGACCTTGGATTACAACAATCCCATGACGTTATAGCCGTTCTTCCGCTCCCCAGCGAGATCGCTCGCACACCCGGGACTACTACTGCAGTGCAGCCGGCCGGCCGTGCTCCTCGACCGTGCAGAGAACGTAAACAAAGACGGGGTAAGCGAGGAGGCCTAAGCTAAAGCTAACACCACACCGGCAGGCGCTCCCTAGCTTATTCCTCGCTAATGTTCACTCTCTGGTGAACAAGATGGATGATCTACGGCTGTGGATTATGAACCACCATTCGATTAAGGACTGCAACGTCATGATATTGACGGAATCCTGGCTCAATAGCGAAATTCCCAACAGTGCTGTTGAGCTAGCAGGACGCGAGCTACACCGAGCAGACAGATCAGCTGATTCGGGCAAATCACGGGGAGGAGGTTTGTGCATTTATGTAAACAAAGCTTGGTGCACAGACAATTCCACTGTTGAGAGTCACTGCTCTGTTAATCTGGAATATCTTGTAGTTAAATGCAGACCTTTTTATCAGCCTAGGGAATTCACAGCTACCCTAGTGATTGCAGCCTACATACCCCCAGATGCTAATGCTAAGGTAGCAATGAAAGAGCTCCATGCTGCCATTAGCAAGTATCAGACAATGCATCCGGAGGCAGCCTTTATTGTTGCAGGAGATTTCAATCACTCCAGCCTGAAGACTGTGCACCCCAAGTTGTATCAGCATGTCTCTTGTCCCACAAGAGGCAACAAAACTTTAGACCATGTTTACACGAACATAAAGGAGGCATACAGAGCTGTTCCCCTCCCACACCTGGGACAGTCTGATCACCTCTCTTTGTTCCTACTACCCAAGTACACCCCACTCATCAAACGGATTAAGCCCCTGACCAGATCTGTGAAAATATGGCCTGAGGGGGCAGACTCTGAGCTACAGCGCCGGCTACAACCCACGGACTGGAGCCTGTTTGCCACCCAGGCCACCACAGACTCCCACACAGACATTCACTCCTACACCTCCTCTGTTTTGGACCATATCAGCTCCAACATCGACACTGTCACCACCATCAAACGGATTACCACTTTCCCCAAGACTAATCAATCAATCAAATCAAATTTTATTTATATAGCACATTTAACATGACGCTCATCAACCAAAGTGCTTTACAATACAGGTAGACTAAGGGTAAAAATAAATAAACAGAAAATAAACAACCAACAGACATACAAAGGAACAGAACAACACGTCAAAACAAACAAGGCAGGAGTCAGTGTGAGTTGGGGAACGCTAAGGAATACAAGTGAGTTTTGAGCTTAGATTTAAAGGACTCGATGGAGGGGGCAAATCTGATGGACATGGGGATGCTGTTCCAGAGGTCAGGGGCTGCAACAGCAAAAAAGCACCCCCTAGACTTGAGGTTGGACTTACGGGTGGTTAGGAGACCCTTATCAGCAGATCTGAGGGCCCTGATGTTGGTATTGGGGGTGAGGAGGTCTGCTAGGTAGGAGGGGGCCTTACCATTTAGAGCTTTGTAGACAAATAAAATAACTTTAAAATCTATCCTATAGCGTACTGGGAGCCAATGAAGGGAGGCAAGGACAGGGGTGATATGAGCTCTCTTCCGAGTACCTGTGAGCAATCTAGCAGCAGCGTTGTGGGGTAGCTGTAGGCGGGCCATGGTCGACTTATTAAGCCCCAGGTACAGAGAGTTACAATAATCAAGTCGTGATGATATGAAGGCATGAATGACTCTCTCAAGGTCTGAGGGGGAGAGAATGGCCTTAATCTTAGCTATGGTCCGGAGCTGGAAGAAACATCCCTTCACCACCGAGTTCACCTGCCTGTCAAAGTGAAATTCAGGGTCGAAGAACACGCCCAGGTTTTTAACAAAGGGCTGAACTAGGACAGACAGGTTACCCAGGCTGCTGGCCATCACACTGGTTTTGTTTGGGGGGGCCGAAAAGGAGGATTTCACATTTAGACTCGTTGAGTTGTAAGAAATGTTGTGCCATCCAGCATTTGATGTCATCTAGACAGGATCGGAGGCTGTCAACACTGGACTTGTCATTGGGTTTCATGGGGAGATAGACCTGAGTGTCGTCGGCATAACAATGGAAAGAGATGTTGTGTTTCTGAATGACTAAACCAAGGGGCAGCATATACAGAGAGAATAGAATAGGGCCAAGGATGGAGCCTTGTGGGACCCCGCAAGAGAGAGAGGCGGAGGGGGAGGAGCAATTGCCGATATTAACAGAGAAGCTTCTATCACTGAGGTAGGAGGTGAACCAAGATAGAGCTGTGCCACTGACACCAACTGCCTGGCAGAGACGATCGATAAGGATGTTATGGTCTATCGTATCGAAGGCTCCACTAAGGTCTAGGAGCATAAGGACAGCACAGTCGCGGTTGTCAGTGGTGAGAAGCAGGTCATTGGTGACCTTGAGCAGGGCAGACTCTGTGCTGTGGTTGGCTCTAAAACCTGACTGAAATGTATCCAAGATGTTATTCAAGTGCAGGTAGGGAGACAGCTGGGAGAGAATAACCTTTTCAAGGACCTTTGACAGAAATGGGAGCTTGGAGATTGGCCTGTAGTTATTGAGCTGGGTGAAGTCTAGGTTGGGTTTTTTCAGAAGGGGCTGGACCACTGCATGTCTGAAGCAGGTTGGAACGGTACCAGTGACTAGGGAGGTGTTAATGATAGAGAGGATGCTGGGGCCAGTTGTGTGAAATACTTCTTTCAGAAGAGCAGAGGGAACTATATCAAGGGGGCAGGTGGTCGGTTTCATAGCTGAGACTATATCTGTGAGAGCAGAGAGAGTGATAGGTTGAAAACAGGCCAGGTTGGATGAGCAGAGCGGTGAGACATCTAGGCTACGTGCAGGTGGTGTGATATTACTTCTGATGTCCTCAACTTTGTTGATGAAGAATTTTAAAAATTCCTCACATTTTGTTGGAGACACATCCAGGCTAGTGCTAGAGGGGGGTCTGATGAAAGAGTTAATGGTGGCAAAGAGGGTCTTGGGGTTTTGAGAGTTGCGGATGAGGTCTGAAAAGTATGCGGCTCTCGCTGCTTTAACTGCTAGCTGGTATCTGATGCGAATGTCTTTAAGCATTTCGAAGGAAACATGGAGTCTATCCTTATTCCACTTACGCTCTGCTCTCCTGTACTCTCTCTAATGCACGTAAGGCAGCTGGGCCTGATGGCATCCCCGGCCGGGTGCTCAGGAACTGTGCTGAGCAGCTGACGGAGGTGTTCACTGACATTTTCAACCTGTCTCTAGCCCAGGCAACTGTCCCAGCGTGCTTCAAGAACACCTCCATCGTGCCTGTGCCGAAACACTCCTCCGCGACGAGCCACAACGACTTCCGCCCTGTTGCACTCACCTCCACCATCATGAAGTGCTTCGAGAGGCTGGTCCTGGCTCACCTCAAATCTGGCCTCTCACCATCTCTCGATAAACATCAATTTGCCTACCGTGAGAACAGGAGCACGGGCGACGCCATCTCCTCCGCGCTACACTCGGCCCTCACCCACCTGGACGAGAGCAACACTCACGTGCGAATGCTGTTCATCGACTTCAGCTCAGCATTCAACACCATCATCCCCTCCAAACTCATCTCCAAGCTTGGTGACCTTGTGGTAACTAAGGACCTGGACATCATCCCCTCCATCTGCTACTGGATCCTCGACTTCCTGACCAACAGACCCCAGTTTGTTAGGATAGGCAACCTCACCTCCACCCTAACCCTGAACACCGGCGTCCCACAAGGCTGCGTGCTGTGCCCCCTTCTCTACTCCCTCTTCACCTACGACTGCACTCCTATGCATGATACCAACACCATCATCAAGTTTGCAGACGACACAACGGTGGTGGGCCTCATCAAAAACAACGATGAGACGGCCTACAGGGAGGAGATCCAGCACCTGGCGACGTGGTGCGCCGACAACAACCTGGCACTGAACACCAAGAAACTAAGGAGCTCATCGTGGACTTCAGGAAGACTAGGGCTGTCGCTCACGCCCCCGTCCACATCAATGGGGCGGAGGTCGAACGTGTCTCCAGCTTCAAATTCCTGGGTGTCCACATCTCCGAGGACCTCTCCTGGACCTTCAACACCTCATCACTGGTCAAGAAGGCTCACCAGCATCTCTTATTTCTGAGGAGACTGAGGAAAGCTCTTCTCAGATCCTGGTGAACTTCTACCGGTGTGCCATTGAGAGCATCCCCACCAACTCCATCATGGCCTGGTATGGCAACTGCACTGCCTCTGACCGGAAGACACTGCAGAGGGTGGTGAAAACTGCCCAACGCATCACTGGCTCATCTCTCCCTACCATCAAGTCCACCCACGACAGACGGTGTCTGAGGAAGGCTCACAGCATCATCAGAGACTCCTCTCTCCCTAACCACGGACTGTTTGCCCTCCTCCCCTCCGGGAGGCACTACAGGAATCTACGTTCCAAGTCCAGCAGACTCAGGAACAGCTTCTTCCCCTCCGCTGTCATCTCCTGAACTCCTCATCCCCTCCTCATCCCCCTCCAGTGACTGCCCCTCTCCACCTCCCCGTAGTATCTTGACCTTAGACTCTGGATCACTCCGGATACTCTGACTCTGGATTACTATGGATTACTCTTCATGTAGTAACTCTGTTCATTGACTCTGGATACCCCCCTGACTACCAGCACTAGCTCTGTCATACCTACATTCTGCACATATCAATGTACAATACTGTAATATAGCCTTGTATAATTTTGCTGTATAATACTGCTGCACTATACTGCTGTATAATATTGCTGTCCACATCCTACAGCCTACTTATATTATCCCATACTTATATTTATCTCCTGCTCTTCATATCCTGTAAAATATACTGTATATTATACTTATATTCACCAGCACTGTTACTTACCGACTCACCTATACATATATTTATATATTTATACTCACCGGTACCCTTATTGCCATATGTACATACCTGCATATACTTACCTGTACATAACTGCACTAGCCTGTATGTACATCATAGCAAGTATACTTTTTCACTACCTTATTTATAGTAATAATTCAATACTGTGTCTGTTAGCATTATACCTACTGCTTATAGTACTGTATTGTAGCACTTACTGTCATGTTTGCACTCTGGTTAGATACTAAACTTATTTTCGCTGTACTGTACCTGTACTGTACAATGACAATACATTTGAATCTAATCTAATCTAATCTAATCTAAAGAGGCAATGCCAGCTGGCATTATCGTACGTGCACAGGCAAAGGGCTGGAGGGAGACTGAGCTTGTGGTGGATTGGCTCAAGGTTGTGTGGGGCAGACGGCGTGGGGGACTCAGAAAGAGGAGGAATATGCTGGTTTTGGATGCTTTCCGTGGACACTTGACTGAGCCAGTCAAAAAGCAAGTGAAAGCCATGAATGGCGACCTAGTGATCATACCGGGCGGAATGACAAGTCAGCTACAGGTGTTGGATGTGGTCGTTAACAAGCCATTCAAGTATCATCTGCGCAAGAGATACACAGAGTGGCTCCTGGCTGGTAATCATGCACTGACACCGTCTGGAAAAATTCAGAAGCCTGCAGTACGTTGGCTCTGTGAATGGATCCTCCAAGCATGGGCTGACGTTTCCCCAGAGAGCATCGTCAACGGGTTCAAGAAATGCTGCATATCAAATGCCATGGATGGCAGCGAGGATGACGTGATGTGGGAGGAGGAGGAGCCGGGGGATGCCCAACCAGAGAATGTGAGTGACGAGTCTTACGACAGCGAGAGTGGACCCAGCAATGCAGAAGATGCAGCTCAATGAGAAGACGTCTATGATGTGAGGAATAGACGGATGTTCTGACATTTTGCACTGTTGTTTTATTGCACTGTTTTATTGCACAAGTTAGGCCAATGTGCCCCACTGTTTCATTGCACTACTGTTTTATTGCAATCTAGACAATTGTTGAATATTGAAAACATGATTTTACCAAAAGATGTTACAGCCTACATTTTTTATTGCACTACTGTTTTATTGCAATCTAGACAATTGTTGAATATTGAAAACATGATTTTACCAAAATATGTTACAAACAGCCTACATTGTTTTATTCAATGTGAAGACAAATAAAATGATTTTCTTTATACAAACAAGATTTGGTCTTCAAAAAAGTCGTTTTCCAAAAATGAGTCTTGAAAAAGGGGGGTCGTCTTATAATCAGGGTCGTCTTATATTCGGGTCAATACGGTAAGTATGCCGCCTCATGCATGCCATTTGAGCTTTGGCAGAGATTGTAGTTTGCTGTGTTATTACTTGTTTTTGGTCCCGCAAGTCTCGTTCCTTCCGGCGGAAAAAGTACTCGTTCATCAGCATGAGAGGGATGCTTGGTTAGCAAGTGTTGTTTCATTTTTACGGGCTTTAAGCTTTCATGTGCAAGCACTTATGTACACACAACGCATTGGGGGCTGTTGCACCTAATTGATGATGAAACAAGTGAATCCACACTGGATGAATTCGTCTCGATATTTCAGACACTTGGACGATTGGTCAGACTGGTGGTGGACGGCCTTACCTATGCGTTTGTTATGTCCCCTATCATTTGAAGTAGATGGCTTTTCTGAATTAATTTCATGAATTGCTTCAGGGTGACTGTTGTCAATCTCGATGTCTGCTGTGTCCTTGTTTTTAAGGATTAACCACCCTTCCATTTTGCAGTTTAACATTAGCTAGTTGCTAAATAAATATGCACACACAAGGCAGTTGGTAGGCTAGTACGTTTGGTTTTGCACTGTAGATGTACAGTAACTGACATGTTGTAAATACATTTATGACAGGTCAGACGAGGCTACTGGGAAAATGTTTGTTAACGTTAATACATTTAGATGCTACTCATATTGACAAGTCACTCTGAAGCAACCGATGAATTTCATTGAAAAAGCCATCTATCTATCTCTCATGCTGATAAACCAGTATACTTCGAAGAATAAAATAAAATGACGAAACACTGAGGACATGCATTTGCACTGCGCTGGAGAATTCTTGTACAAGCAATGACATTTTCACAAAGCTGGACACCAAATGGCAATATTGGGCAAAAAGAAAGGATTGAAGGCAAGAGTCTTACAAGTAGCACATTACGTTAATTTCACACACTGTATTATACACAGAGAGCTCTTGCAAGCAGAGCACTCGATCCAAATTGTCGTAAGCACCTCGGGGGAAGGGGGAGCTTGGGGGTCACGTCTCTACTGGGAGTCATGGGCTGAAAAGTTTGAGAACCAAAATATTGTAGGCTACGTACTCTGATTGTTAAAAGAAAAATGGTAGGCTAACACATGAATTGTAGGCCTATTCTTTATTTATGTTATGCATAAATGCAATTATGGTTAAAAAAATATCTAGCATTTTATTGTCACAATTTGTTGTCACATTCTTGAAATCATCTTGCGACCTCCACTTTGAGAACCACTGCTTTAGTGAATCTGGCCCTCAGTGTCCTCTCCCATGGGGAGTTCAAATGTTTTTATGATATATGGTGTGGGTTAATACAAATTAAGGATTATAAGCAGGTTTCATTGCAATTTTTATTATTATTATTTTTTTTTAAACATGTATAAATATTATTTTGTTTAAATAACCATACCATATGTACAGAATGACAAACTACTCACACCTGAGTGAGGTAAATCTGAGATGCAATCTTCTGAAGGACTCAGCGTTACTCTCTGCTTTACAAAATGATCCACACTGTAAACTTTATAAACAAAGTTTGTGCTTCTATTTTCTATACACACTGGTGTTAGTAGACTCTGTTTTTTACATTTAAATTGGAGTCAGTGAGGTCAGTATTGAAATTATATATTGAAATAAAAATGTTATAATTAAGAGCAGAGGTTTTCACTGTACAATTCGATTTTAGAGCTGAGTTTATATATTACAAAGTATCCCCCATACAGAGGGTCTGTGAAGACTCCTGTTTTGCATAAAATGTAAAAGATAGAACAAAAACATTTTTGAGTCACTGCTATGCCCCACACAGGGAGCACATGCAACATGCTTGTTGAGTGACATAAAAATCAAGTCCAAAAAATAATTTAATCTGTATCTGACATTTTGAATTTGTATTGTACAACTTTTTAATGCGCAAATTGAATCTGCATTATACAATTAATATTTCACAACTGTAATTTGTAATATTCAATTTGCCCATTCCAAATGTAAAAATTCTAATTTACTGTATATTAAACTTGTTTTTTCATATTCATATTGAAAGTAAGAGGAAAGTTGAATATGCTATTTGGGTTCTGTAATTCCATTTTTAAAAACCTGAATTGAAATTTAAAAATGTAAATTTATGTTCCACTTTTTAGTCAGATTCATGTATTCAAATATAACTGTTCTAATCGGATTCACAGCAGACTAGCTGGGTGCTCCTGTCCAGGATATCTAGCTAGCTAGGTGGCTAGCTACTGTGTCCCACCACTGCAGACTCCTGGTCATAGTCCGCTAACCATGTAGCCCAGACTCAAACTAGTGATTTACAGCCATTCTTTCTGATGTCTGTCTGCCATTCACCCCTTCAGTTACTACTGAACGTAAGGGATAAACACACAGATCAGTCCTGCTCAGCTGAACTGTGTCACTGTGTGAAGTTGTAACAGCGTGGAACTCTCATTGTCACAGGGCTTTGAGTTTCCACACTGCACTTTGTAGACTGTCCCACTCAATCTATGTCTCATTTACAGGTATTGAAAGATGTGCTATTCGGGGTAAATTCCATTTCAATTCAGTCCATTTGAATTTCAATTCATAAATTGAAAAATCCCCATAGACTATTATGGGTATTTTTTAATTCATGATTTGAATTTCAGTTCCTGAATGACTGAGTCTATAATATATATGCCATTTAGCAGATTATTTAATCCAAAGCGATTTACAGTAATGAATGCATACATTTTTCAGTATAACTGACTCCAGGGGGAATCAAAGAGTTCTCGAGCGCCATGCTCTACCCACTGAGCCACACAGAACCACAGTGGAAATGGAATGAGCCCAACCCTGGGATCTACTTAAACTGCAGACATGTAAGTCAGACGTGAGCATGTTAAAGACGCGTGTCTCATATTCATGTTTTACATTTAAAGTGAAATTATACCTTCATATTCCTCCTCCTCACCTCCAGATCGAATTCATTTGATTTCAAAGAGTCAACAAGTTACACCTTTATGGACACGGCCAATCGATCACATACAGCCTTATATTATATATAATCATTTATCATTTTTGATATTTCATGCAGGAGTTCATGTAGAAGCTCGTTTGGCAGGGCCTCCCGCGGGGTCCAGTGGTCTCAATGTCCAACCCCGCTGACCGGGTTCGATCCCACCGCCCGTGCCAGAGCTGGCTCTGGCCAGGAGTGCCACTAGGGGGCGGCGATTGGCTGTCCGCCCCAGGGAGGGGGGAGGGAAGCCGACAGGGCGTTCGCTGCGCACAGGAGTGGCTCCGTAGTACCGGGTTGCGGTCTACGGCATGGCGGGTGCCGTCTCAGAGGAGACGATACTTTGCCCTCGTTACTAACGGCCTATCCAGGCTGGCCTTCAGGCTAACAGAGTGAGCTCAGCCTGCCCTGCCTCTGCCAGTCATATCCACACATCTCATATGTGCACTTGCTTTATAAACACCATCTTGTTTTTGCATTTATTTCAGATTTTTTTGCCCATCTCTCTCCCAATTTTGTGGCCAATTGTACCCTCTATTGATTCAGTTATTACATTTACATTTCAGGCATTTAGCAGATGCTCTTATCCAGAGCAACTTACAGTTTACATTTCTTTACAATCCATTTATACAGCTGGATATTAACTGAAGCAATTCAGGTTATGTACCTTTAGCTCAAGGGTACAACAGCAGTGTCCCACCTGGGGATTGAACCTACAACCTTAACGTTACAAGCCCAGTTCCCTAACCATTATACCACACTGCCTGCCTGCTGAATTGAATTGGACTCCTGGTTCTGATTGAGTAGTGTCTAGCAGAGACACCTGTGTGACTCTCTCCCCTACACTAACACCTCTTCTTGTCTGCAGATGTCCATCAGTTCCCATTTGAGCCCAGCACTGCACACGGCTAGCAGCCTCTGTGTGATGGGGCAGGAGAGTGAGCCGGGAGAGGAGCAGCCATGCCCTGAGCACACAGGAGAGGAGCAGCCATGCCCTGAGCACACAGGAGAGTGACACAGGAGAGGAGCAGCCATGGCCTGACCACACAGAGAGATGAGTGCTGCCAGCTAGCACTGCGCAGGGAGGATGTGTGTGAGCGCTGTTACAGGGAGGCTGGGCTGTTTCACAGCTCTGAGTGACACTGTGCCAGAGGACCAGGAGGGGGCGCTGTTCAATCCTGACACATCCTCCCCTCCTCCGCCAAGTGTGTCAGGATTGAACAGCGCCCCCTCTGGCCCTCTGGTACAGTGACCTGAACACCTTCCAGGGTGTATGTGTGTGCTCTGACTCCTAATCTCCTGTGTTCTCTGTTAACATGATCAAGGAAGCCACATTCCTGTGCAGAAGACTTTGTACAGAAACTCAAGAATAAGACTAAGAATAAGGCATGTAATTAATAATTAGCAGCATTTAAATATATTCACAATGATCCATGAACCTCGGACAGAGATATTTGTTTACCTGATGCCCTGTCCACACCTTGGATGTTGTACTCATCCAGGAATGAACTGGAGTAGCTGTTCAGACAGGACTTCCTGGGTCGGTCACATTCCTGTTCTGAGAATACTCCCAACCGCTGAGATTGGGACAAGTACATCTGTGTGAAAAATACAGTCAGACAGGTAAACATGCATTACAGATATAGAGAGACAGGTAAATATGCATTACAGATACAGAGACAGGTAAATATGCATTACAGATACAGTCAGACAGGTAAACATGCATTACAGATACAGAGAGACAGGTAAATATGCATTACAGATACAGAGAGACAGGTAAATATGCATTACAGATACAGAGAGACAGGTAAATATGCATTACAGATACAGTCAGACAGGTAAACATGCATTACAGATACAGTAAAACAGGTAAATATGAAAAATACTCCGCACAATGAAAAAAGCTGATATTTGACTTTGTGTGTATGTTTGTGTATATATATGTATGTTTATATTTAGCAGTTCTCTATTGAAGTTTCATTTTTCTACATTATTGGTTAATGTTTGTTTGATAGATTTTTATATACACTTTTAAATCATTAATATTGAATTTTTATTGGATATGTACTCACAAGTAGCTGATTTACATTAACATAATTTATTGTGGTTTTCTGTCTCAAGAGTAAATCCTGTTTACACCATAGTTCACAGTGTCCTCTAGATCGCTCATAACAGATCAGTGTATATTAAATAAAATCTATGTATTTAAAAATAAAATGTTATTGTTTCAGATTTTTCCCTGGTTTTCTCTAAATTTTGTAGCCAATTATACCCTCTATTTCTTTCGAGTCACCCTCCCCCATGAGCCCGCCACCCCTCACTCCGGGGCAAGCTAATTCCGAGACGGAACATGCCTTTGAAGATTAGGCTATCTCGCATGGATCGCATCTGAATGTCCAACAAGGATCCTTTCAGGTATTTATTTGATTTTGCCATTACATCTACCTTCTTTTGCAGATTATCTATTTTGCCATTCATTGCCTTGTTTTTGACAATCAGATCCTCCTTGTTGGTGGTTAAATTCCAAACTTGTTTTTCAATGGTCAACTTCAGCCAACAGGGTGTCAAGCCTATCCAGTTTTTATGATATTTCATTGATTGATTCCAAAAACCCCAACTCTATTACGACCGTGGGCTGACCATCTGTTTCGGTGGATGATACCTGATACTGCGTTGGGGTCGGCTTTCCCGATGTCGGTAGGCCTAGTAATTTGGTAGGAATTGCCGTTGAATAAGTTTCAGCCTCAGATGTCAGTGGTAGTCCAGGCCTCTGTATTGATTTTGGAACAGTCTTATCCTCCGACAGTTAATCCAGACTATGGTCAAGTCTGTCCAGACTTTGTGATTGTTTGTAGTACGTCAGATTGGAATCAAACTTTTTTTTTTTTTTTTTACCAAAAGCTGTTGCTGCTATCAGAATTTGGTAGGAATTTAATTGTTACCTTTTGTTTTTAGAAAGTGGGCATTCTAGCGTCTTTTCTTAATTGCTACGCAGCTGCTGCACTCAAACTCAGTGGGTGGCCATCTTGCTCTCTGCAGTCCACAGTCCATGACATGGCATTCTAGTTTTAACTTCAAGTTATGGTGCTGAAGTTAGTCTATGACCAGTTCCAGATGAAGGATATGTTCTTGGAAGGAGGAGGAACAGACCACAATGTCATCCAGGTACAAGAGGAGAGAATGGAGACTCTGATCACTGGATATCCGCTCCATTAGGTGCTGGAATGTCCCCGGAGCATTGGACAGTCCAAAAGGCATGCAGTTAAATTCAAAGAGACCAAAAGGCATGCAAAAGGCAGTCTTGAGCTTATCCTTTTCTGATACTGGCACTTTATTATAGCCGCTCACTAAATCCAACATTGAGAACCAGCGTGCGCCGGTGAGAGCGTTCAAGGACTCCTCTATCCATGGTAGAGGGAATGCGTCTCTTCTGGTCTTGGCATTTAACTGTCTGTAATCCACGCAAATGCAGACTTCACCGTCTTTCTTTTGAACCACCACAGTGGGTGAAGAATAGGCGCTACAGCTCACCCTTACTATGTCTTGCTGCGGCAACCCTTCAATGTGAGCCTCAAATAAATCATACTGAGATGGGGGAAGGCAGCGATACCTTTGCCAGATAAGAATATAATCTAAAACAGGAATTTCATGCTCAAGCAGGTCGATATATCTCCCTCTCCCTGGCTGAAATCCCCACTATACTTTTCAAGAAGTAACCTAGCCTCCTGTTCCTCAAAGGAGGTTAAGTTAGGCCATGAAGCAGCAGTCAGCCCTGGTATGGACCTGGTTTTCACACTTCTGCTGACTGAATGAAGACCACCTGTCTAACTGGGCGGTTGGCTGGCTGCAAATCTACCATGTGCAGTCCACCTAAAACTATGCGGTTTAAGCCACATATCCTACATTAACAACTGGGACCTTAATGATACCGGGCATGACCGAGAGTAAAGCACTTGAAACGAGCAGGCTTGGAAGCTGGTTACCCCTCTATTCAAGGGGCTCAAGTAAAGCTAAAGTTACAAGAGACGAATCCTGGGCAACAGATAGCTGTAACCAGCTTAAGAGAACCAGCTGGGACACAGATAGCAGTGCCTAGGGGAACAGTGATTTTACCCCCAAAATCCCAATTTGGAAAGGCGGGCCAATGTCTGGCACTCCAATAAGGCTTGTCTCCAAATGTTGTCGGCGGTTTGTACGGAAGGGGAATGAAACAAAGCTAAATAATAAAACCATGATGGCTAAATAATTCCTGGTAGCAGCTGCTGAGGACATTTATGTCCCACAAACCAAGGACAGAATCTTTCTGTCGCTTGGTAACTGAATCAGGGAGGTCCTTTACTACAAGAACGTCCACATCATACTCTAAATAACCTAGATATGGAATATCTAATCAATTAGCAGCCTTAAGCTGGAGCCAGCTGCATGGCTGTAGCTGAGCTTGGATCTGAAACTGAGGGTTGTCTGAAGAAACCCTGTTACGGTGGCCACCATTGACCCAGTGTCCAGTAGGCAGGAGATGATCATGCCCCCATAAGAATCTCAACCACAGGACACCAGCCAATGAGTGTGGAATGTGATGTGACAGTTTAAGTTGTATTCTGACTGGAGCCCACAGACCTCCCCCCTGGTGCCTAGCTCTCAGCGCTGGAGGGTATTAGTTTTCTGGGGGCACAGGTACACTAGTGCTAGCATTCTCAGTTTGACCCCAGCTACTCCCATTAGGCCTCGACTGCCCACCCCACTCACCCTAACAGAACCTAGCAATATGGCTAGGCTGGTTACAACGCACGCAAATTTAGGTGCCATCCGGATGGAACCAGTATGACCTGGGCTGAAAACCGCCCCCCGACTGGTGGTGGTTGATGAGTGTTGGGGGCCTGGTGAGTATTGGGTGCTCAATTGTGTAAATATAGCATCAAACTGTGCTTGCTGTTTACAAAGATACTCTTTCAATTCTGATCCTCGACATGTTCGATAAATTGGTCTCGAGGAATACAATCTGGGTTTAGAATGCCCCAGGGGTCTTTACGTTTCACCACTTCCATTAGGGCAAGCAAAACATGAGAAACTTCACGTGAGGACTAATTTTCCAGCTGTTGACGTTGGAAAAACTGTTTCTGCACTTCAATATATGACTGTGAACACCTAAAACTCTCCAGTAATATTTCTAGAATGCCATCAGGGTCACTGCATTCTGCAACAGAGCAAAACTTAATTTCAGCCTTGGCATCGGCATCAAGGAGGTCATATAAGAACAAAGCTTGTTCAGCTTTTCACATGGGCCGAGCACGCAAAGACCTATGTGCCTCCTCCACCCAGTCCTCCACACTCAGAGGGTCACACTTACCAGAAAACCTAGGGCACTTGTGGGAGGAAAATTGAGAGACTTTGTGGCTGCATCCTGTTGAGTTTCTGTGGCTATTTGGTAAACTGCTTTATCAGTGCAATGCCACATGAGGTGGGTAGTTTTACAGAAGCGGTGTAGAAATGCATGACTGGGGCTATGCAGTTTAAATGTTAACAAACTGTTATCACAATCACAATCACAATCACAATCAAATTCTCTATTGCCGTTCTGGAAGGGAAATCAAGAGGGGTTCACACTTATGACACACTCATGATCTATCAGTATTATCTAACATTGTATGTTATTGAACTACTATCGTAGCCATTTAGAAAATAGCTGATAGCAAATAGAAGAGGATATAAGAAGGATGTATTCTGAAAGGTGTTAGAAGCTGCTTCGCAAACCAGCCCGGTTTCTTGTATGTACTCTCGTACGATAAACCCAATTACACGAAGGCCTTTGATTGGGTACATAGCATTGGCCTAGATGAGGCTGACTTTTGTGGAGCATATGTACCCACCAGGGCACATGGAGTCGAGACTTACAGATGTCATGAAAATGTTGGATACACTAAAATGTAGCTAGCTTTGTGCCTATCAGAACATGGTTAAAATTGCAATAAGGAGCCAAATGCATTTGGACTCAGCAATACCAAAAGACAACTTTGTTACGACAAATGAAGTAAACTCTGAAAAGTAAATTAATTGCACATGGAGATGAATAAGACTAAAAAGGCATTTTTTCAGTCTGTTCAGTGAGTATGTTGCAGTGAAAACAGCTTTGATAGGATGCAGGAGACATAATTTTGGAAATAACATCTTGAGGCTGTATAATTTTGTCAGCCAATTTAAATCACTTTAAGTCCAATGCAGCATATTTCACAAAGCAGGCAAGAGACGTCTACTCCCAGATTAGCATGAATACACTGAAAAATATGTAAGGCTGTTTGCTTTTATCTGATGCTAAGAAATCTTTGTTTTTGGTTTTATGTAAGGCCATCTTCCTCTGGATTATCTAGAGCGGCATCCATGCATTCTGTCATCCTGTGATGCTTGGATTTGCTTGCACTGAGCTACAATATTGTTTTATTACAGACAAAAAACACAACGTGAGAGGGAATTTTCTGCAGTTTTACATGTTGTTAATACCAGAAGTTGAATAATCATAACAATATCACAGCCCCGGCATTAAGGTTCAGAGTGGCCTAAGACATTCACAGATCTCAGAGGACTCTAGAACTCGAAAGATTGATTAATGCTATTATGTGTGTCATCTATGCAAGTTAGCTGCTCAAGGTGGATTCATTCAGATTTATACCGCCTAGAATTTGTAACATAACACAAGCACAAAGTGCAATACACTTGTCATTTACTTGTCAAGCAAATATGGAGATTTCCCTCTGCACAGAGATAGCTAGGAATAAGATTGGCTCCTAGGTCACCTGTGCAAATACATTTTGTGCAAGAGCAAAGTTGCACCTATTGAGCTCTGTATTGAGATTTGAATTGTTGCAAAAAAATAAACATTTCCATACAAACATCCTTGGATTTTAGACTGGGAGTTTTTCTCCATGTAATGGCACGGTGTGAGGTTTTTTAAAGGGGCTGTTCCTGCAAAGGTAAATATCAGCAACTAGTAAGTTTTACTTACTTTTAGCAAATAGAGAGGTCACCAGCCATCAGCGCACCAGCCCCCATGTATGTAAACCAAACAGCATGCAGTTATGTGATCCACATGCCCACTTGACACACACATGCAGTCATGGGATCCACTTGACCGCTGCAATCATTACATCAAGGACCAGTCACGGATCTCAGTGGAGGATGTGCTGTAATTTTGTGCAAATATGTCCATTGTCCTGTGTCATAGGTTTCGTTGCTTTTGCAGATGAGGAATCAAAGTAATTAAATCTGATCTCTAAGGGCATTAGGGACATTCAGTGGGGTACATTTGAGCTTTTGTTGATAAGGTCAAGATGCTCCTGTGCATATCCCACTCACTTATGCCCTTCGCCGGAGAAAAATGGTGCCAAAATTCACAGGCAGAGACCAACAACAGCAGAGCAGGAATGTATCTGCTGCCCAACAGGTATCTAAGCTATGGGTTCTGCTAAAATGAAGAGTTCAGGAAAACATTCACTCTAACATTTACATTTTACATTTACATATATATTGTAATTACACAGTGTTTCTGGGCACCCACTGCAATGCAACACACAGCAAATGCCTAATCAGTCCAGCAGCCCTCCTCAAGCAAAAGTTTGTTCATGTCTCTATCAGATGTGAAATCAACAAACAGCATAGTCCAATGATTACAATGATATGTCTGTCAATGAGGATTCTGTAAAATTAGAATAACGGACCTGTAAAACTCCTCTGTCCTAATCTCCAGGGTTTGCTGTACTCTGGCTCTCCCAAATAACAATAAATCAGAAAATTAAGAAAAGAACAGGTGAAACAGTGCTAATGCATGCAAATTCACCCACATGACATGTAAAATGTCTTTGTGTCTTTTTACTGGCTAATATCCTGTATGGTGTGGGTTCTTTACTTCTTATCCTGCTCTTTTACACTACAATAAGTAATAGGGTGACCAGATGTCCTGCATTGTGTAGGCCAGTCCCACATTTTGACTCGTCCTTTGACACGTATATCTTTGAATAAAATAGTATATTATCACTCCCATGTCAACAAACGCCATTCCAGATTTATCTTGCTTCTTTATTTTGATTATCCCATTTTTAAAAACAAAATCCATTTAAAATGATCCAATCAACAATATCATCAGACCCCCCACCCCATAATGTCCCACAAATTCATCCAGTTTGTTCTGCATTTGGAATTTGAATCTGGCCACCCACAATGTACTCACCCCTAACTGTGCCCAGACAGGGCTCAAATCTATGGGCACTCAAACTTTCTGTCCCTAACAGGGCTTTAATGGGGTGGGCTGTCCCTAATATAAAAAAGATTAAATCATATGCTTATTACATTCTGTATTATGGATTTAAGCATTTTTAAATAAATGAATGCTGAATTTATCCATAATATAGAAAATCTTAAATTATCTTGCATAATGATGTTTTAATGTGCATTTGTCCTCAAAACAAAGGCCATACCAAGCCATCCTTTGTTTACAGATAGCTAAAGCAAATTAATCTTTTTTTAGAAAAACAATCTGCCAATCTCAAAGAGTACATCACATTATAGCTTATTCGGTGGGTTATCTGACCATACAATACATACTTGAATGTTGCTTTCAACGGGAAGTGTAAATGCATGTGTTTCCGTTTATTTACAGTTTGTGGTAATGGACAAGCGAGAATGATCTAACTGTGTCTCCACTAATGCTGCTTGGAGGTGATTTCAACTCCAAGCATACGACACACAATTTATTACATCTTAAATCACATTTGTTCATATGGCTATTTGCATTTCAGTCACTTGACTAATTGATGAACCAGAGGAGAAGCAACGAAGGTCAGTTTGTGCATGAATATAGATAATTCTAGGATGCGGTAGTCTTGTATTACACCAGTGACGACTGGTGACTAAAATCTTTGGTGAAGCAACCACCCAAGCACCTTTTTTAAATAGCACTCACTGTTATATGTGTGTAACAACATATCATTTAGCAGATAAACCCAGCATATTATGTCCTTGAGCTTTTATTCAAAAGACATGTAACTAACATAACAACCTCTCCTCTTTTCTGTAGGCATTTCTATTTTGTGGCATTTCATAATACTTTAAAAAATAAATAGACGTGGCCTCCCGCGTGGCCCAGTGGTTACAACGTCCGACACTGGCCACAGAGACTGGGGTTCAATTCCCCGTCTCGCCAGAATCGGCTCTGGCCGGGAGCGCCACCGGGGGCGGCGATTGGCTGTCTGCCCCAAGGAGGAGGGAAGCCGACATGAGATTCGCTGCGCATGAGTGGCCCTGTAGTATACCGGGTTACGGTTGATACTTGGGTGAGTGCCGTCTACGCGACCTGACTAAAATACAATTTTAAAGATATTTAAAAAATAATAAAGACATTTCAGGTTAATGGACAAGGAGTTACTTGGACTTCTGATAGCATATAATTATCTGACAGTCCTGACAATGCGTGAAGTGAAGAACCAGCGGGTAGGGATGTTTTTTGGTGTGGCAATCACTTTCCTCTAAAAGTCTTCCTCTTTGTTGTCTTGCTAAAAGATGTAGAAAACCTTAACAAAGTTGCCAAAAAAATCTTTGCCGCTGGTAAGCATTTTGCTCCTTGACTCAGCATGAGATTGAACCGATGTGCATAGCAATGATCAAACTCAGCGTATGGTGCGACCCATTTAACTTTCGCCTGAAGACCGTTCAATGAAGATGCCATGACAGCCGCGCCATCATATGTTTGACAAACAAGTTTCTGTTTGTAATCATAACAAGCCATCTTTCTGTCTACAAAATTAAACAAAGGCTCTCCATCCGTGCCTCCTGACACATCAAAGAACCCAATAAAATGTTCCTATATGACTTCCGCAGTATCAACATAGGGTACAATTATGGACAACTAATGTCATGGTTTTTCCAGACCGTTTTGTTATGGTTTGCCCACTGGAGTCGCACGCCTTCATCAATGAAAGTATCGATCCTCACATTTCCCAACATACTTAATTGCACGACTGCATTGACATGCTCCTTTGATTTTGCATGAATATTAACAGACCTGTCAAAATTTTGTATATCCTCAAATCCATCTCTTGGGAACTTCAAACACCTATCTCCTTTAACTACACACTTAAAAATCACGCATGGCCAGCAATACATGCGGTTTGTTAACAAGCAACTAGCCAATCCACCTTGTCATACCAAGCAATCTTCTCCGATTTTACCGAGCCCACTGTCTGCATCAGCTTGATAGGAGGCTTTGGTTTCCCCTCTGCCTTCACTCTTAGTTTTTTCTCATAAGAGAAGGTGTGAAATTATTCCTGTAGAATGCGCTCGCCGATGGTTGCAATTGCATCCATAATTATTCTTGCAAAACCTGTTCCCTTGCAAAAGACAGGAAAGGAGCTAGCTAAGCAAGCTAGCTAGCTAGCCTATGAACAGTAATGATATGAACAGATTAATTGATTACATGTAATTATACTATTAACAATATAATACAAGAACTACTAACAACTACTACACAATCACTCATTTATGAGAATTTCTCTCAGTGGCGGCAGCACGCTGTTGCACTGTGGGCCTAGTCCCCTCCACTTTTCTTATTGGCCCACAATATATATTTTTAACTGAAGCAGTTGAAAATGTCAATCCATAATAATCAATTAAACATTACGCTCCCCATTGTCATGCCTATGAGATATACACAACACACTTGTTGACCTATCAAAAACTGTAGCATCCACTGACTGAGCCAATCAGAGCTGAACAGCAGAATGCGTTGACGATAAGTTGATGATAGCACCTGCTGTGCGGGGTCGCGCGCTACTGAGTACAGTATAGTATGGTACAGTACAATCCAGTGCGGTCGCAGTGTATCTAACGTTAGTAAACCTGTGTGACATAAGCTATAACATTAGCTAGCTATAAGTAACGTTATCCAGCTTTGCATAATGTAACATTAGCCTATCCAAACATTTCAAAACAGTCCTCCCTTTTCCAATTTGTAAAAAGAATTAGGAGAAAGCCACCATCACCACCAGTACCTCAGCAGCCAGAAAAACTAACAGCAGAGCCAGGGGTAATGTTAGCGAGCTAGCTAGAAATGTTAGCAAGCAGACTGAACCAGACAGAGACAGCAGCCCAGAGAGAGAGAGAGAGAGAGAGCCCACCACCAAAGAGAGAGAGAGAGAGACACCTGAACTGGAATTGTAACAAAAATAAGTGAATTCTTCACTCAGGGGAATGGAATGAGACAGGACTGCAGTCTGAGTCCAACACTCTTCAACATTTATATCAATGAATTGGCCACAGTGTTGGAACAGTCTGCTGATCCTGGGCTCATTCTACATGATAAAGAAATACAATTCTTACTCTGGTTCTCCTGTCACCCACAGAACAGGGGTTACAGCAGAGCCTGTCATACCTAGAGCAGTTCTGTCAGACCTGGGCACTGACAGTAAATCTGGATAATACAAGAACTATGGTCTTCCAGAAAAAAGCCAGGTCTCAGGGAAACAGGTACCACTTCACCTTGGGAGCCAACACCCTGGAACACACCACCAGCTATACTTACCTGGGTCTGGTGATTAGTGCTTCAGGGAGCTTCAACATGGCAATAAATGCAAGGGACAAAGCGCGCAACGCCTACTACACAATCAAAAAAACTATCTCTAGATTCAAACCCCCCATTCTGTTCTGGCTAAAATTATTTGATAGTATTATCCAGCCTATCCTCCTTTATGGAATGAAATATGGGCCCCTTATTAAACACCAAATTATGGGATTAAAATCAAATTGAAAAATTCCACCTACAATTCTGTAAAACTGTGTTACATATTCACAGAAATGCCCCTAATAATGAGTCGAATTAGGCCCCTTCTTCTCCCTATTAAAAAAGAGCTGTCAAACTCTGGGTTCATCTAAACCAGGCTGACCCACACTGCTACCAGCACAAAGCACTGGAAACCAACCAGCTCTGTCCAGAGAACGACCCCCTGGGACAACTGGCCATGGAATACCAAAGTGTACACAATGTACACAAAATTACACCAGCAACATTTAAAAACATTGACTCAACAAACAAAAATGTGTGCATTGGTGATTGGCTTGAAGAAACAAAATCAAACAATAAATTAGACATCTACCAAAATCTAAACAGACTTCTCCCTGACAGAATACCTTATCAGAATAAAAGACCCAAAACAAAGGCATACATTGACCATGTACAGACTCAGTGACTACAGTCTTGCCATCGAAACAGGCTGCCACAAAAAGACCTGGCTGGCTAAAGAGAACAGGCTGTGTGATCACTGCAACCTAGCAGAGGTGGAAACTGAGGCCCACTCCCTACTCACCTGCCCTAAGTACCTCCCCTTTAGAGATATTTCCCCAGATGTTCTGCCCTAATAAATAAACATAAATACATACCAGACACAGGCAAATTAAAAATAATCCTATAGGGGAAGGGGCTATGTATCTGTATCATATATGAAACAGAAGTTCCATAATCTACTTGTTAAAAATCATATAATGTGGGGTATATATGTGTGGGAGGGGGTGGGTTGTTTGTTTATTAAAATTATGTACATATTTATGTGCATGTGTGGGGGTTCATGTACATTTTGTTATTTTCATTTTTATGTTATTCTCATGTATTTTAATGCTTTTGCAACACAAGTTCACTTGTCATGCAAATAAATCCAATTTGAATTTGAATGTAACATGTGAAGTTATGAAAATGAAACAGTGGTAGCATTATTGTTAATGGAAAAGCAATTAACAAGCTGCAGGCATGTCAACTCGGACAAATGCAGCAATCCAAAGAACTCTATGAAAAGCACTTGTAGTCAAAGAAAGCACTTATAGCAAAAAATGGTTAGCAGAGGCTACGCGAATATTTCTGACCTGTTATGTGAAATTAAGTCGGAAAACTGACTAAATGAGCTGTAGTTATGAGTAAAAGATTGGGACTGTCACGTCTGCATGAACTATATTGATTGTTATTTTGTGATGCAATATTAAAGACAATGATTACAGTAGGTAAAATGGTTACTGTAAATGAATAGGCCTACGAGAAAAAGCAGTAAATTACACAAAAGTCTACTGAACAGCTGTTATGTGAATATTTGTAGGGAAAACTGACTAATGATGTCAGTTTTGATGAAAAGATTTGGCCAGAATGTTTGTGAATTTATATTTGGGCTATTGTTATTTTGTGTTGCAATTAAAACAATGAGCAGCTGAAAGTAGTGTTCATAGTTCTCTTCGAGTGAACTATGGTCCCATTGCCAAAAGCCATTGCTACTGGTGTTAGTTGATTGTCATCAGCTCTATGCCATACTGTGCAGACAATATCAGCCTTGCACATATAGCAATTAATTGGGTCAGAATGCAGGTCTGCTGCCTGGGAGATATTCACTAGTCGTGTGAATGTTGGTGATGATGGTGATCTCATCAGTGTTTCCGGTGGAGAACACTGTGTCCGTCTGCCATCTGTGTGGGGCAGACAGCACAGGTAAAGCAACACCAGCCACAAGCTCATGGTGAGAGGAGGATGGTCCACAATGAGGTGCTCCTTAAGGATAGTAGCAAAGAGCCAGCCGGTTTCCCAGATGTTGTCTGGCGAGGGGCAGGTTACTGAGGAATTTCTTCCACCAGTCCCATCCAACAGCAGTTGCAGCAGGCACACTGGACACTGGACCTGTGGGAGAAACACACACACCACAGACACAGAAAAATTTCTCTTCAGCAGCATCATATCTTTGTTATTATTATTATTATTATTATTTTTCATTGATTCTCTCCCCCCTCCCCACCTTCCCCTGTTCTCTCCCTCAGGGAGTGGTGTAAGGAGGAGAACCGGTGAATAGGTTGAGTCTTCACCCCATAGGATGGCCCCCAGTGCCTAGAGCCTCTGGTTCTTCCTCGGGGCTCTGGTTCTCTGCCGTTTCCTTCACTGGCCCTGTTCTGTCCCTTCCTGCCCTGCAGGAGGGGGAATCAACTTGCAGTGCTGGACATGTGTCCATGTTTTTTTTCCCTGACATTTTACAGCTGCATCTGTGATGAGCATTATTTGGAAAGGGCCGTCACATTTGGGGATAGGGGTGGTCCAACACATTTTTTCAACTTGTCAAATTATCAAAAACACAGTATACTGGACACAAGACGTACGAAACACTTATACATTAAGCATTAAACAATGACCATGATATAAAAAAAACGATTGAACGGACAACGGATAGTTTCTCATACACACGTTAGGGTAGAGCAAGTTTTATACACCAGCGTTAAAATCATGAACGCTGCCACAGACAGCTCTTGTAATCAGGGATCCTCTGAAAATCCCTGGTCACTCACTGGAGGATTCACTTAATTTACTCCTTTAAAGTGAACTGTGCCCTGCTTCCCATCTACCTGGAACAGTGAGGCCGAACTAGCGCGCGCCGACGTTAAAATCACAAACGTCGCCACAAACATCCTGTTGCAATTATTGGCTCTCTGAAAACCGTTAATCGCTCAATGGAGAATTCATTCATTTACTTCTTTAAATTATGAAATGTGCTTTGCTCGCCTATGTCCCTGGTATTGCCTTTTCTTTTTTTTCACAACGGTGTACCTCAACCCCCTTTTAAAGTGGTCGGAATCCCTGGATCACCCTTCTTTGGTTCACCCTTCCCTGTGCCAAACAGAGGCTTCCCCATCTTAAATGGAGGTTATGGTCATCCCTTGTGTCAAAAACAAGAGGGATATGTCTTCCCCTGCTAAGACTACGACTTAACAAGAGGATACCAAATATACCGGTCTGCCTTTGTTAGATAACTTATTGCTTTAACAAAGGGGCTCCCTATTGGAGGCTTCCTAACTTCTTACTGGTCTTTCAACAGAAAACAGCAATCCCCAAATAATTTTATAATATACATTTTAGATGGGAGCTTACCAATGTTTCTTTCAAATGGTTAGTCCCATCTGAGTCACGGCACCAAATTGTTAGATTCTTCCCGAAGAGACGACCAGGAGACTCAGCAGTCTGACTTAAAATGCAAGTTTATTGCACACAGCGGTCCACAGTGAGTTGGTAAAGAGTCTAAAGTGAATGAGTCTCTCACCTGAATATATACATAGGGACAGATGATCAGTTTATGAGCCTTTGTGTTGCTAACAAAGCACCAGCAAGGAAGTCAGGAAGTGATAGCGTCTGATTAGCTCATTGAATAAAAGAGGCACTGTTTGCTGACAAAGCATCGGTAATCAAAGACAAGAACTTACTGTCTAATCAACTCACTCATTCCTATACAGATGACCTCGTAAAAATGGCACGGTAATGTATTTTACAACAGACAGCATACACAATTCTTCAACCTATAAAGTATTATTTGCATTACATTGAGTTCTATTAGGTTATTGAAGCAGAGGAAATAGTCAATGTGATGATACTTAGGCATTTAAAAAATATGTTTCATGTGATATGTGTGTGTATATATTTTTGATTGTCTGTTTTTAGGTGAAGCACTGCTTCACCTGCTGTCTTTTAGAAACCTGTACTTATTATTTTAAAATGTGCACTGTAACCTGACATAATTCAACTGACATAATTTCACCAAGTTAACATTCTGTAGCGGATGCTCATGTACCAGAGCTCATCCGTTACACAGGGCCCATCTGCAAAACAGTATTTTGGTGCACTCTGGTGCATAGCACTTTCTGATGTAAAGCTTTCTGGTTTTACATCAGAAAGAGATGAGGCGCAAGTGAATTCCCTCCATTATTCAATCAGAGCAGATGCAGAATTTCACATGATGTTTATATGACCAGTTTACACCAAGTGGAAATGTAATACATGACTGGACATGCTTTCATCTGCACTCCCAGACAGCAGGGTAAATTATAGGTATTTGTTAAAAATCTCTACGAGCTGGATAAGTACAGCTAATTCTGATCTGTGATAGGATCATTTGTAGAATAAGGGTGAGCCCTGGCTTTCTACAGGGCAAAGTAATCTGTTCTTGTGGGGAACAGAGTAAGAGTTGATGTGCTGTTACACAACTAAAAACTGTGGGCTGAGACCTTTTATTCATCTGATAAATCAGTGCTAATTGGCTCACTGGGAAAAGGAAGTCTATCTCCAAGGCTGTTGGTCAGCTTTGGTGTTACACAGTGAGGTGGGTTTGTTCCCTCTTCATTCTTGTTCTTTTTTGGGAGATGGTGTCTGGTCTCGCATTCCAGAAAGGTAATAAAACCAATCACTGATCCCCTCATCTGGTGAAATAAGAGAATCGGAAAGCGACATATTCCTTTTCTTTTGAATAGGAGAACAAAAGGATATGCTTGTATAGGATTACTTTCTTCAGTACAAGCAAGCCCTTGTTTCTGCTAGATCCACCTACTTTGGGAATCTGATTGAACAAAATAAATATAACCCAAGATTTCTTATACACTACAGACAAATTAACTAAAAAACAATGATCAGATAATTGAAACTATTCCACTAATTTCAGTTGTAATGATTTCATGAATTACTGTAATGAAAAGATTGAAACCATTAGAGCCAAAATCTCCTCTTCTGGCATCAGCAAAATCTGTGAACAGCCCACCATGCTGACATCATGGAAGAGATACCGACAATAATAAAATGTTTTGCATCCATTGATATTCATGTGCTGGCCAACCTGGTTATATCCTCAAAACCTCACATCTATTTGACCCTACACCTACTTAATTTGTTGAAGAACTCCTCCCTGTGTTAGGCTAGCATATGCTAAACATTATTAACACATCCCTATTAACAGGATATGTACCAGAGTCCCTAAAAGTGGCTGTTTTTAAGCCACTGCTTAAGAAATCAATCATAATCCTGATAATTGTAACAATTATAGATCAATAGCAAACCTCCCTTTCATATGAAAAATATTAGAGAAAGCTGCTGCAAAGCAACTCAATGCATCTCCATACAACCTGTGTCTACAAAATATTCCAGTCATGAATTAGAACTCAACATAGTACTGAAACATCTGTTAAGGTTGTAAACAACCTCCCATTTTCATCAGACTGCAACTCAGTGTCTTTTGTTGTATTTCTTGACCTAGGTGCAGCTTTTGATACTGCTGACCATGAGATTTTATTGGAGAAACTACAGGGCTATGTTGCACTTTGTGATGAAGCACTCTCTTGGTTTCAAGCATACTTGTATGACAGATACCAGTTTGTTGAGCTAAATTAAGAATATTCTGTTTAGTCAAAGGTGAAATATGGTGTCCTGCAAGGGTCAGTGCTAGGGCCATTACTTTTCTCTTTGTACATACAAAAAATATCTCCAAGTGTGGCATTCTTTCATTTACAGAATATTGCAAATATCAAGCACTTCTTATCACTAGGGGAAAAGTTGATCGATATATACTTCTGTCATGTCAAGACTAGATTATTGAAATGCCATTTTATCTGGCTACTTCAATACCTCTCTAAAGAGCCTACAGCTGGTTCAGAATGCAGTCGCTCATATTTTGACCAGAACAGAGAAGTATGAGTATTGTGGTTTTGTGTGGCTCAGTAGGTAGAGTGTGGTTCTGTGTGGCTCAGTAGGTAGGGTATGGTGCTGGCAATGCTTAGGTTGAACCAGAGCTGGTAGTTGAAATTACTCCTCTCCTCACGGCGC
Source organism: Aldrovandia affinis (assembly GCA_029706075.1). NCBI lineage: Eukaryota > Metazoa > Chordata > Actinopteri > Notacanthiformes > Halosauridae > Aldrovandia > Aldrovandia affinis. The sequence goes on from JAINUG010000480.1 coordinate 114,449, forward strand.
TGTCTATAGCTGATTTCACAGCAGCGTGTGAAACATGCCCCGAGCTGACACAGCTGCGTGCGCAGATTCAGAACGGTTCGCCAAAGTCGAGAAACGCTGTGGCGAACAAACTTTCATGTTATTTCTCTGTGCGCCATGAACTTGCCGTTGATTCTCCTCTCATCATGCATGGTTCACGACTGCTAGTGCCAGCTTCTCTGCATGCCAGAATAACTCACCTGGCACACAAAGGGCACCAAGGGATCGTGCGCACCAAACAACACCTGCGTGAGATATACTGGTGGCCGCGCATGGATACTGTTCTGTCCCCAATGTGTGTGCAGGATATACAAATAGACAGACAGTGAACAACTGGCTTCAAGAGAAGAACGGAGGCAGTGTGGAGCTGAAGGATTTTTACTCTCCTTTCTCTCAAAGACAAAGTTTGTAAAACTGAAATGATACAAAAAAGGGTACCACCAATTACATAATGCTGTAAGACATCACATGTCCACAGAATAAAATAACAACATGAAAGACAAGCTACATGCAGTAATGTATAGACTATGTCACTTTCAAATGATATGTAAATAACTGTATATAAAATATAAATAGCTTGTACATATTTGTAAGTAGCTTGTAACTGAATTACATAACGTAGCACAGCTCAGGAATATTAATAGAAACAGTGCTAGAGTTCGTTTCTAGAGCTAGCATGAAGCTACTCTGAACAATCAACAACAGCAGTGAAGCTAGCACGTTATCCTAGCAATACACAGGGAAAAAACGTAAGGTAGCATTAGCTTAGCATAAACTAAGTTTTGCATAGGAAAAACGAAGGTTTACCAAATTACTTCACATTTCCAAACGCATAAAATACATTTGGATACTTTTCTAAACAAGGTACTTACAAGCGATACTTTCCAAGGGACTATTGGACAAAGAAGTGAAGAAAATAACTGCGGAGCCGGAACATGACCGCATGCATACAAACTCACGTGTATTACAACTAGCAATGAAACTTAACAGAAGCAATTACTTTAGCGTCCACTAGAGGACGCTAAACCACAAATAAAAGATGCAGTTCTTATAGAACATGACACTCCCTGTCTGGTATTGATTATTAAATACCATTAATTACATAGCTCAATCTTGATGTGCTTGTCTGAAGGACAGGGGAGACTAATTTGAGTCCAGTTCTTTGGCAGTCATGAGAAGAACTGTCTCAGACACAGGCCTCAGGAAGGTCTTGGCTGACCCAGATTTCGTGACTCTGAGCTCTATCTTCCTGACTTTTCCATCTTTGTTAGGGAATGTCTTTGTGACCAGGGCCATGGGCCACTCATTTCGCTGAGCTTGATTGTCCTTCAACAGGACCAGGTCACCCTCTTTTACATTATGCCGGTCCTCTTGCTACTTGCTGCGGCTCTGAGGTGTTGGAAGGTACTCCCGCCTCCATCTGTTCCAGAAGGTGTTAGCGAGATGCTGTACCCTTCTCCACTGCTGGCGGTGGAGATCTCTGCTGTCAAATGTTCCCGGAGGAGGCAGGGGGGCACAGACCTTTTGTGTCAGGATGGTAGCAGGCGACAGGAGAAAGGGGGACTCCGGGTCTGAAGAGATGGGGGTGAGTGGCCTGGCATTAATGATAGCTGTGACCTCTGCCATTAAGGTAGACAGCACCTCATGGGTGAGGTGTGAGGGACTAGTTGTTGGAGCATGGAGTTGAGTATCCTTCTGGAGACTCCGATCATCCACTCCCAGACTCCTCCCATATGCAAAGAGTGGGGAGGGTTGAAGACCCATGTGCAGCCCTCTCCACCCAAGTACTTCCTGACATTAGGCTCTCCAGGATCGGCAAGTTGTATATCCAACTCCTTGCAGGCGCCTGTAAAGTTGGTTCCACAGTCGGAACGGATCTGTTTTGCAGGGTCTCGCAGGGCAAAGAAGCGGCGTAGAGCGTTAATGAAGCTTGATGCGTCCATTGACTCAATGAGTTCTATGTGCATGGCACGTGTGCTCATGCAGGTAAAGAGGACAGCCCACCTCTTGCTATTAGCCTGACCTCCGCGGGTCCATCTTGTGGTGACAGACTAAGGACCAAACACGTCAAGTCCCACATAGCTGAAAGGTGGCTCTGTGCTGAGTCGGTCAAGGGGTAGATCAGCCATTTCCACTGCTAACACGGCGGCACTCAGCTCTAGTCTCTGGATGGTGTGTGCAGCCAGAGGCGCTAGCTTTGCCTTTCCCAGGACAAATCCAACGTGACACTCTCCATCATAGTTGGTCACCTTGAGGTAGGCTACTGCAGCAATTCCTTTCATGAGGCACCTTTCTTTTTGCAGTGGAGAGGGTGTCGGGGGTGTAAGCTCTAGGAATCCTGAGCTCCATCAGATCTTGTAAGGAGGCTTTCCATATCCTCCATTCGTCTTCCTTTTCACTAGGGAGAGGGCAGTCCCAGTCGAGGGCCTCGTTGCTGGTGAGCTCTCTCAGGAGGAACTTCCCTTGGACGGTGATGGGTGAGACGAGTCCCAGAGGGTCGAAGAGACTGTTCACTATGGATAGAACGCCTCTGTGAGTGAAGGGTTTCTCTGTAGCCGTCGCGTTAAAGGTGAAGATGTTGTGTCTGAGGTCCCAGGTAAGCCCTAACCTGCATTGGATGAGGGCTGAGTGGTCGTCGAAGTCCAGATTCTTCAGACCCTTGGCATGGTCTTCTGAGGGGAAGGCCTCCAGAATGTCGGGGCAGTTGGACACGATCTTGTGGAGCCTTAGGTTGGAGGTAGCAAGCATATCCTGTGCCCCTTTTAGCAGTTTGATAGCTTCCGTGGCTGAGGGCAATGACTTGAGTCCATCGTCGGCGTAGAAGTTGCGTTCTATGAAGTGCTTGGCTTCCTGCCGTACTCATCCACTCCGTCTTGTGCTGCACGGTGAAGACCGTAGATGGCGACTGCTGGTGATAGGCTGTTGCTGAATACATGCACTTTCATTCGATACTCAACGATGTCTTTGCTAGGGTCATTCGCTCTGAACCATAGGAACCGGAGGAAGTCTTGGTTGTCTTCTCTGACGACGAAACTATGAAACATCTGCTCAATATCTGCTATGATGGCTACCGGTTCTTGTCGGAAGCACAGCAAGACACCAAGTAAGCTGTTGTTCAAATCCGGGCCTGTGAGTAGTACGTCGTTCAGGGAAATGCCGTGGTGTTGAGCATTGGAATCGAAGACAACTCTTATCTTGCTAGGCTTTTGAGGGTGGTAGACGCTGAAGAATGGTAGGTACCAGCACTCGTCTCCTTCTAGCAGTGGTGGTGCCACTTCAGCATGGTCACGATCGAGGACCTCTTGCGTGAAGGTCAGGAAGTGAGTTTTCATCTCGGGCTTCCTTTCCAGGGTGCAGCAGAGAGAGGTAAGACAGACTTACAGACTTGACAGACTCCATCTGGGCAGTCTGCACCACCCTACCCATTTCGCTCTCTATCCTCCGGGGCAGGGAGGATAGAGAGCGAAATGGGTAGGGTGGTGCAGACTGCCCAGATGGTCTGTCAAGACTACATATAACAGGGAAAGCAAGAATAAAGTCTTGAGTAAACAAAATGTTAGCAAGTGTGGCTTGGGATGGAAGGGAGCGAGGAGCGGGAGAGCAATAGTAGAAACAGTAGTCTGAAATGTCTATGTTTTAATGCTAGAAGTATAAAAAATAAATTTCTGGAAATAGAGGTTGAGATCAATAGCAAAGGCTATGATATCGTAGGGATTACAGAGACGTGGCTGGGAGAAGAGGACGGGGACGAATACAATATAGAAGGGTATAAACTTATTAGGAAGGATAGATCCGGTAAGAGAGGTGGGGGTGTGGCACTGTATGTGAAAGATAATCTAAATGTGCAGGAGTTTCCAGAAACTAGCCAACGCATGCCTAGCGAGGATATTTGGATAAAGCTCATAGGGGAACATGAGAAGGGATGAAATATAGGGGTGTGTTATCGACCACCAGCTTCAGACAGCAATATGAATATAATGCTTTTGAAAATATAAAACAAGCTTGCAGAGGAGGTGAGACTATTATCATGGGTGACTTAAATTACCCTGGTATTAATTGGGAATTGGAGACAGGACAAGGAAATAGGGAGGAAGAATTTCTAGATGTTATTAATGATCTTTTTTGGCACAGTATGTTAGACAGCCTACAAGAGGAAATTCAATCCTAGATCTGGTGTTATGTAATGACGCCCGACAGAATCAGTAGTATAGAGGTAATGGAACCCATTGGGACAAGCGATCATTCCGCAATCGGATTCGATATATTATGGCAAACTAAGAGGGCCCCATCTAACATAAGGATTTTACATTTTAGGCGTGCCAACTTTAAACAGATGCGATTAGAATTAAGCATGGTAGACTGGGGACATCTTCTGGAGTGTAGGACAGTGAATGAAAAGTGGGACAAGTTTAAAGGGTTATACTTGATGCACAGTGTAAATTTATTCCTACGGTGCGAAAAAGTACGTTGAAAAGCAGTCCCCACCGTGGATAAATAAAGATATGCGACAGAATTTGAGGGAGAAGAAAAAACTGTTTAAGATATATAAAAACAACAGTACCGAGAGTAATAAGGCTGAATATTACCGTGTGCGTGCTAAGGTCAAAAAAGAACTAAGGGTAGCCAAAAGGATCTACGAAAGGCAAATCGCAGAAAATGCTAAAAGTAACCCTAAGCGATTCTTTCAATACTGTAGTAGGAAAAGAAAAGTCAAAGAGGAGATTAAGGGAATTAAAAACAAAGACGGGGCACTGCTCTGTAAAAATAAGGATATTGCAGATGCTCTAAATGGCTGTTTTGTAGATAGTTTTACCAGAGAAGAGGCTGCTAATAGGCTGGAAGGCATATTCATTACTCAGAAAGTCTTAGCGGATACAGAGATAGGGGAGATGGAAGTATTGGGTAAATTACAAAAAATTAAAGACTAATAAAGCAGCCGGCCCGGATGGCATATACCCCAGGGTACTAAAGGAGTTAAGTGAGATCATTTATAAACCACTGGCAAGTATTTTTAGACTGTCTTTAAAGACTGGTGAAGTACCTAATGACTGGAAACAGGGTATTGTGGTACCAATATATAAGAAAGGGGACCGTACTGATCCAGGAAACTATAGGCCTATTAGTTTAACTTGCATCATATGCAAAATATTAGAATCTATTATTAAAGATAAACTAGAAGTATTTCTAGAAAATTACAACATCCTAAGGGATAGCCAGCATGGTTTTGCAAGGGTAGGTCATGTCAGACAAATCTGCTGACATTTTTGAGGAAGCAACCAAGTGTCTGGATGAGAGAAAGGCGTATGATATTATATACTTAGATTTCCAAAAAGCATTTGATAAGGTGCCACATGACAAACTCATTATCAAAATGAGAGCAGTAGGAATTACAGGAGGCATTTTAGAGTGGGTTCGGAACTGGTTACTGGATAGAACACAAAGGGTAGTAATAGGCGGGATCTTATCCGAGGAGGGTATAGTGGGAAGTGGAGTCCGCAGGGATCGGTGCTGGGACCACTGCTCTTTATCATCTACATAAATGACATTGATATGGACATTGAAAGTACATTAGTTAAATTTGCAGATGATACAAAACTGGGAGGCTTAGCAAATAGTCAGGAATCTACTAAAGTAATCCAAGACGATCTGAATAGAATCCAGAAATGGGCAGAAACCTGGCAAATGAAATTTAATATAACTAAATGTAAAGTTCTACATGTGGGGAATAAAAACATAGGACAGGATTATTTTATGGGAGGTAGAAAACTAGAATGTGCACACGTAGAAAAGACCTAGGAGTCCTAGTTGATCAAAGCTTGTCAGGGACTGGTCAATGTGCGGTAGCAGTTAAAAAAGCCAACAGGATGCTGGGATACATAGCCAAGAGTATAGAGTACAAATCGAAGGAGATTATACGCACCTATACAATGCCCTTGTTAGGCCACACTTGGAATATTGTGTGCAGTTCTGGGGACCGCATTACAAAAAAGATATAGATGCGCTGGAAAAGGTCCAAAGACGGGCAACCAGACTGATTCCAGGCATAAAAGACAAGTGTTATGAGGAAAGGCTAGAGATGCTTGGACTATTCAAGCTTAGTAAAAGGAGACTTAGGGAGATTTGATTGAGGCTTTTAAATTTATTAAAGGAATTAACAAAGTGAATTTTAGGAAATTATTCAAGTTGAGTTCGGTTAGCAGAACGAGGGGGCATAAATGGAAACTGACAAAGGGTAAATTTCACACGGACACTAGGAAATATTTTTTCACACAGAGAGTGATCAATGCGTGGAATAGCTTGCCTGGACATGTAGTAGAGGCTGAGACACTAGGGGTATTCAAGGCTAGGCTCGATCCAGTGTTAGACACTCTAGCCTTTGGATAAACTAAGCATGTGAGCAGATTAGTGGTAGGAACGGACGAGCAGTGTTGGGCTGAATGGCCTGTTCTCGTCTCCCCCTTATGTTATGTTATGTAAGATGGCTGAGAGCCTGTGCTCGATTGTTGGGGAGTCTTCGTCGAGGGGATCGGAATGGAAGTGGAGCCACCCAGCTATTGGTGTCGTCCATGAACATCTCTTTATCTATGAACTCCAGAAACTGCTTGTCTTCAATGGAGAGACCCATTTTCTCATCATCCTTGGTTCTTTCAAAGACGGTGCTGCCTAGGGTGCGGTCGTTGAAGACTGGCATGACAGATGAAGGAGTGTGAGGAGTGGTGTGGAACTGTGTTTTGGCGCTGAACTTTTCCTTGACTTGAAGGTGATTTGGGCATGGAGTGAGGGGGGATGGACGTCCATTTTCTAGCACATTAGTGCGGAAGGAAGTCTGAGTCGCTAGCCTGTGGGCCGAACCCAAGCAACGTCGCCTATAACGACCCATCCCAGGTCTAGTCTTTGGGCATAGGGGGCGTTGTGAGGGCCGTTCCGTTGCTCTCGCACTTTGTGTAGTTGGAGAATGTCACGTCCCAGAAGAAGGAGTATCTGAGCCTCTGGATCCAGGTGCGGTATTCTGTGCGCGATGGGTTTCAGGTGAGTGTGGTGCTGCGCGGCCTCTGGAGTAGGAATCTCTGACCGGTCATCTGGCATGTGATTGCACTCAATGAGTGTGGGGAGCATCACACTTATTACTCTATCCAAGGATTCTGCTGAGAACCCTGTGGCTCTTCTCCCAGATGTCTCAGTAACCCCAGCACATGTGCGGAGGGTGTATGGAGAGTTTGACCCGTTGGTTTGGAAAAGGTCAAATAATTCTGACTTGGCAAGCAACTTATTGCTCTGGTCATCCAGAATGACATAGACCTTTGTTGCTTTGTCTGGGTGAGCTTTTGGGTAGACCTTCACCAGGCAGATTTTGGAGCAGGACCTGGGGCTCTGGCCTTCGCCACAGACTTCGGTGCATTTCAAGGTGACTGCTGGCTGACATGTCTCTCCATCACCCTCCCCGCCATGCTCTGCACGTCCTGTTGTGTTCCATGGAGGTGGACCAGGATGGAGTGCTGCGATGTGGTGGTCGCTGTCGCATTCCCTGCATTTCACCGCTGCCTTGCAGTTCTTCGCCAGGTGAGTAGTAGAGGAGCAACACCTAAAGCAGATGCCATTCTCTTTTAGGAATACTGTACGCTCTCCATGCAGCATACTCCGAAAGCCCCTACACTTTTTCAGAGGATGTGGTTTCTTGTGGATGAGGCACTGTCTGTCAATGTCGTCTGTTCTGTCTGACTGAGGAGCAGAGTGGTTCATTGCGACCTCTGTCTTGTGAGTAGAGACATGACCTTTGGCATACCCTGATCTTTTTACTGCTTCTGGCTTTGATGAGCCTGGAAAGGGCCTGTAGGAGCTGTTTGATGGGCCCGTAGGAACCATTGAGAGAGTGAAGCTCGGGTCGTTTCTTCTGCGCACTTCATTGCAGACAATGTTTGTGAAGAGCTCAAAAGGTGCTGCAAACTCCAAAGAGAGCTTTCTCAATCACTTCAGGGGAGCCGTAACACTCCTCAAGGTGACCCCAGGCCATTCTTAGCCCGGCGGCAGGGTTGTTTACATGCACAGAACGGATTCTCATTACATGTTCAGAAGACTGGCTTCCTAACCATTTTGATAAGAGGTCAAGCTCTTCACTAGCTGTTAAACCCAGTCCTCCTGTGGCGTTGATGAATGAGGACTTCCACGCCCAATCGTTTTCTGGGTGATCATTTAACTTGATGAGACGTGTGCTCACAAGCTCACGGCGTACCAAGTACCTTGCCATGTCACTCAGACCAGTCCTGTGATCGATAGGTGAGTGGTATGTGTTCTGATAGGTGTGTGACTCAGGGAAGGAGAGCTGAGCAAGAGAGCGATGGTGCGCTGTTTGCATTAGGCCTCTAGGCTGCTGTGCCTCTTGGACGCCATTGTCGCTAGTGGCGTGTTGGCGAACTGTTGGCATTGACCTATCAGGCTGCTGAGCTGCATAAACACTGTTGCTGTCGTGAGCAGCTCTAAAGTCTGCTGGTTGTCTCTGTATGCTTAGAGATGTAGGGTCGTGTTCTCTTTTTGGTTGAGCTTGCACATTAGGCTGAATGAGAGGCTGTAGTGATGGTGTGTATGGCTGTAGCAATGGGGGTCCCATATCACTATGAGTCAGCTGAGAGTGACGTTCAACATAGTCGTGTGTGTGCTGAATGGCAATTTGAGCAGTGGCATGAATGTCCTTCTTACTGCTCTCTCTAGAATCAGACTCTGGTGCCGCCTCTAGAACTTCAGCCTCTGCTAGGGCCTCTAGAACTTCAGCCTCTGCTAGGGCTGCTGCTACCTCTTTTTCACGCTGTAGTGCTGATAACTGACCATTTAATTCGGTCTCTCTCTCAACGAAGGCAGCGCAGGCTTTGGCAGCCTCAACTTTAGCACGTGCTCTGGCTGCTGCCATGCTAGCTGAAGAGAATTTGGATCAACTAGATGTGATGGAATGTTCTGTTTTACCATCGTCCATGACATATGGTTGTTTCGGTGCTGCCCTACCATTACTTGACATGGTGAATGAGCCTCCAAGGAAGTTTGCGATGAGATGATGCAGGTCAGAGGGGTGCTTCCACAGTTTTTTCTTTTTCTTTGATGCAGCTGTGCCCGCCGTGAAGTCGCTTTTTTACTGTTCTGTCCCCAATGTGTGTGCGGGATACACAAATCGACAGACAGTGAACAACAGGCTTCAAGAGAAGAACAGAGGCAGTGCAGAGCTGAAGGATTTGTACTCTCCTTTCTCTCAAAGACAAAGTTGTAAAACTGAAATGATACAAAAAAGGGTACCACCAATTATATAATGCTGTAAGACATCACATGTCCACAGAATAAAATAACAACATGAAAGACATGAAACTACATGCAGTAATGTATGGACTATATCACATTTAAATGATATGTAAATAACTGTATATAAAATATAAATAGCTTGTACATATTTGTAAGTAGCTTGTAACTGAATTACATAACGTAGCAGGGCTCAGGAATATTAATAGAAACAGTGCCAGAGTTTGTTTCTAGAGCTAGCATGAAGCTACTCTGAGCAATCAATAACAGCAGTGAAGCTAGCATGCTATCCTAGCAATACACAGGGAAAAACGTAAGGTAGCATTAGCTTAGCATAAAACCAAGTTTTGCATAGGAAAAACGAAGGTTTACCAAATTACTTCACATTTCCAAATGCATAAAATACATTCGGATACTATTGTAAACAAGGTATTTACAAGCGATACTTTCCAAGGCACTATTAGACAAAGAAGTGAAGAAAATAACTGCGTAGCCGGAATATGACCGCATGCATACAAACTCACGTGTATTGCAACTAGAAATGAAACTTAACAGAAGCAATTACTTTAGCGTCCATTAGAGGGGGCAAAAACCACCAATAAAAGATGCAGTTCTTATAGAACATGACAAAGACCTTGTGTCGAGTTGTAGGCTAACTAGCCTCTGATTCTGTATTTGTATTTGTCGATAAGAATGATTTTATTTAAAATTCATTGCAGTTATATATAAATACAATTCCCTGAGTTTTTATGAGTGTATTTAAGCTAAAAACAAGTTAAAGGAGAATTGAACCAAAACATTTTACTATAGGTGTGTTTCAGGTCAGTTGAGCCTTGCTTTCCTTTTTTTCTGTATTTTGCATTTTGTAGTAAATAAGAGAGAGGATGACATCAGGAGGTGAGGCAGTGTCAGGATTGGAAAGAGAAGTAATGTATGTTCAGGGTTGGGAGGGTTACTTTGTAAATGTAATTAGTGCCTGATTACTGATTACACGTCTCTGAAAGTAATCTGATACGAATACAGTTACATGTCTCAAAAAAAGTAACGTATTCAGATTACTTTTAGATTACTTTTGGATTACTTACTTTTTCCATCACAGATGGGTATGTTTTGGGGTACAGGAGACATTGGGAAGCTGTTATATAGCCACAGGTGGTGCTACTTAGTACTAAAAGGGTGCTCAAACTTTTGCACACGCCATGTTCACTTTTTTATTTGATCAGTAATACATTTAAATAGTTATTATGCATTACACTTTGAAAAAGGATGTCATGTTCAACTTTCCACTGTGTTGAGGTCAGGTCAGCTTCTGTTCATTTAATAATAAATACTAATAAATTTGAGATGTCAATTTAGCTAAATATATGCAACATTGTATCTGCATTTTTTGTCTTAGTCATCATCATTAACATGTTATAGAATTAGAATGGAAAGATTAAAAATGAATCATAATAAAAAGCAAAGGGAAACTGAAAGGCAAGTTCTTTTACTGTTTTAATGGCTCATCATGAGCATAACTCAAACACGACATCTGAAACAATGTAATAACTTAAAACGTTTTTACAAGGTACAACTGGCTACCAAATTGGGAGAAAACTGGCAAAAAGAAAAAGAATAAAAGAAAAAAGAAAAGTAAAAGAAAAATACATTCGGCCTCAGGTTTAAGGTGTCAATTTCACTCCACTGCCACAGTGCAGATTTTGCTGTTATAGCATAACAGGAGCACCTGCTCAAAGTGTTCATCAGTCATGCGATTGCGTTGGGGAGTGAACAGGTTGCCACCATGGCTGAAGAGACGCTCCACAGCAGCACTTGAGGGCAAAGTTGTGTTGTATTTAATGAAGACCTGCTTAATGGTGGGTGTACTGTCCAGTTAGGATGGGATGTTTCAATGTACATATTTCAGCCAATAGAATTGAAAAAATGTGAAATTTATTAGTAACATCATTTTGAGTTATGTTTCATAACAGCGTAGAAATGTATCGTGTCTAGTGCCCAGTTATGCGTAGGGATATTGGGGGCTGTGATTAGGTGCGTAAGTGGGAGACCGTGCGCATGGGTTCATTGTGTTATGCCAGGACTTGAGGGATGCCACGGTTAGTATGTGTTTAATGCGTGCTTTGTGTAACATTTGTGTGCTTTGTATTTAGTCATTTAATGTGTGCAGAGCTGGGTATGTTGAGGATTCATGTATGTTTTGTTGTCTGCATTCCCAGGTTTCACAATCTATTTGATTTTCATTAAAAAATACGAAAACGAGTTGAATGGTGTCCATATCCCTCAGTCTAGCCTTTCGGTCGGCGTCAGTAGACTGAACAATTGTGAAACCGCGGCCCGGGCGTCAAAGAAATATCTTTGAAAAGTTTCCCGAGGTGGTGGAGAAGTGAAAAGAAGCCACATTTCGAGAGGAGTTCTCCGCGGGACGAATACAAGCGTTCGAAAGAACTCAGAAAAGTGGCTGCAGTTATCCGAAGCTAGCTAGCCAGGTCTGCTGTCTGTGAAGCGTGTCTGGGAAAATAAACTGTGTCGGCAGAACGAGACGGCGAGAGAGGACAGCAAGACCAGGGAAGCGGTCGGGTAAGCGATAGCACTGACGGGCGAACTAATTCAAACTGGGTGTAAATAGAGACATGCCTTGCTAGCCAGAGTAAAGTTGGACTGACTGCTGGCTGAAGTGGCTAACCGGAGCGAACGATATTCAAACTGTGAGAGGAGGTAATTCCCTAGTGCGTCACTGACGAGCACAAGGGTGTAAAAGGCCTCAAGCGTACGCGGAAGATCCGGGATTTCAAAATAGGAATCCCATTTATTCTGGCAGTAAATAAATGTCGGTTTTGACTGTAAAACGTCACAATTGAATTAAACAAAAGTAAAAACGCCAAGTGAGCAGTTTGAAAGGACTTTAATCTGTTAAAGAAAATAACAGAAGAGTTTGAATAGAAATTTAAACATTGATAGCCTGTGAAAATAAGAAGGGAAATGGCTGAAGAGGAAAGGTCCGTAGCTCAACTGAAAAAAGAGAGAACATCGGCTAAATCCAGCTTTAGCAAAAAAATCTGCCTTCATGCTCCGTGTCGCTCCATCCATGGTCGAAAGCGAATTAAAGGTCCAGTGGCAGGCTTTCTCTAATGAAGCTGAGAAGCTCCTGGCAGCCAATAGTAACTATGAGGAGGGTCTGCTTGCAGAAGCGGAAGAGGATTCCACCGAACTATCGGAACAACAGACGGGAGACATCGAGAAGGTGAGCAAAGACTGCATGACTAAACTGTGGGAGGTCGGCGATCTCGTAAAATGCCATCTGTGGTCAAGATACGGTGAAAGGAGAGTGTCGTTCGTGATCGGGGAGGCTGAGTGAGCTAAAGAAGAGACAGAAGGGGTCCCATTGGGCCAGCTAGACCATGACTGCCATGAGAGACAATTGCACCATTTGGAGGAGCTCGCAACAGGAGCAGAGAAAGAGCTCTCTGCCTGGAGAGACTGGGCCCCTGTCGCTGCTATAGAAGATGTGGAGAGGCGGCTGCATCGTTTGATGTCCTCAAAGAACAAGCTCAGGCGAGATAGAGATGCCGAGATAGGAAAAGCTCGAAAGGCAACTGAGGAAGAGGACCGCACCCGCCGCACAACAGCTGAAAGAGAGCGCCAGATGGCTGAAGAGGAAGAACGCGCCAGACGCGCCCAGCTTATCCTGGCTCAACAAGTGGAGATTGAGGCACGGGTAGAGCTTGTTAAAGCCCAGCGAAAAGCGTTGGAGGAGACTCAAACTACTGAGGGAGCAGGCACACAGGGTGGAAATGCAGCTACAAGAGCCATTCCAAAAGTGAGGCTGAAGCCTACAAGTCTCCCAACGTTTAGTGGTAGCATGCGGAAATACTACCGCTGGAGGAAGGATTGGGAAAGCTTACAGGAACAAGGCGATCCCTCAGGATCTCCGGAAGTTAAGAAGTTCCAACTTCTGGAAAGTATAGAGGAGACCATAGTGAAGGATCTCAGGCTCGCGAGCCACAATACTGCCGAAGATGTCTTCAGGGTGCTAGAGAATCGTTTCGGGAACAAGAACGCAATCACCATCCTGATCGTAGCAGAGCTGCAGAAGATCTCTCCAGTCAAAGAGCACCAATTCAGGAAGGTGATTGATCTGATCCGAATCACAGAAAAAGCTCTAGCAGACCTCAAAGATCTTGACAATGAAGCAGCCATAAAAAACCCTCTGGTGACTGGAGCCATTGAGAACAAACTGCCACTCACTTTGAAAAAGGAGTGGCTTACTTTCAAAGAAGACCCCAAAAATGGTGTTCAGCCAGAGAGCTACTTTGACGCCCTCCTGGACTTCCTACAAAAGCAGGAAAACATCCTCGAACAGTTGGAGCAGATGGAGATCACGGAGGTCCCAGAGAAGAAGACTGGGAAGAAGTTTGCTTCCACTAGAGCCACTGAGAGAGGCAGCACTGAAGACAATTGTGTTTTGTGTGAAAATAAGCACAGAAGTAGGCTGTTCACCTGTAAGAAGTTCAGAGGCCTCGACTTGGCAGCAAGAAAGGCCGCGGTGAAGAAGTCTAGAGCCTGCCGGCTGTGTCTTTTGTCACATGGCGCTGACGGAGAGTGTAACCTTAAATTCCTCTGCACCAAGAAAGGCTGCAAAAAGGGAGAGTCATCAGACCACCATTACCTTCTCTGCCCTAGTAGAGACAGTAAGAAGGATGGTGGGTAAAAGAGAGAAACTCCGAGTAGCAGCTGTGAACGTGTAAGGAGTTTGACCATTGAACAGGAAGAGGTCTTGTCCCAACTCGCTCCAGAGGTTGCGCAAAAAGTCAGGAGAGTCTTCACAAACAAGACGAGCAGTTACGAGCTACACTGAAGCAAGTGCCGGGAAGCTCCTGGAAGAAAATGGAGTAGACGAGAATCCGGTAATAATGATGCTCCTGAAGGTCACTGCCAACGACGGGCAACAAATTGGTGCTCTGATAGACCTCGCATCAGATACGAATTACATTACCCACGCGGCTGCAAGTAGGCTTGGCCTGAAGAGCGAGAAAATCATGCTAGTGGTGCAGGGCATCGGAGGGATGACTGTGACAGCCAACACCAAAAGGTACCTCCTGAAGGTGAGGTTCAGAACCCCGGAAGGTGAAAGAGCCCACCAGTTGGTCTGCTACGGCTTAGATGAAATAGCCAAGGTGCACCATGCCATCGAACCACAGCAGCTGAAAAAATTATTCCCCGAGGTCAAGACCCGGGAGTTGGTCCGGCCAAGGAGAATTGAGCTCCTCATCAGCCAAAGAGAGGGGCGGCTTGTTCCCTGTCCCATGAAGGTAGTAGGAGACCTGGTCCTGTGGGAAGGCCCACTTGGAAAAATCGTGAGTGGGACGCATGCCAATCTGTTTGAAGATGTGGAGACGGTGACCTACGAGTCCAAGACACACTTCGCCCGATCAATGAGAACAGCAGCGGCCAAGTATGAGGAGATTGTCAAGTGTATCGGGTGCTGCGAAGAGACAAGCGAGAGTGGACTGAGACAGGAAAGCGACTCCAGAGTCCAGAGCTCAATGGCAACCAACAAAGAAGTACTGGAATGGTGGAAGTGGGAGAGTATTGGCGCAGCCTGTGAACCCAAATGCAGAGGATGTCGTTGTGGAGCATGCCAGCCAGGTGGAAAAGAGATGACCCTGGCGGAGGAAAAGGAGCTGGAGAGGATAAAGGAGGGTCTGTCCTATGTCGCCAGCGATCACCACATTGATGCTCCACATTGGGATGCTAGTTACCCTTGGACAGAGGATCCAGCCAGTCTACCGAACAACAGAGAAGCTGTGATGGCAACATTCCTAAGAACGGAGAAACGCCTCCTGAAGCAGCCGGAGTGGTGAACCGCCTACGGAGAGCAGGTTCACGAGATGGTAAGGAGGGGCGCAGCAGTGAGGCTCACACCAGAGGAGATCCAAGAGTGGAAGGGTCCGGTGTGGTACGTGAGCCACCTGGTTGCACCCAATCCCCATTCTGTGACGACACCGGTCCGGTTAGTGTGGAACAGTAGCCAAGCATTCAAAGGTGTCAGCATGAATGACCTTCTGTTAAAGGGGCCAGACGTGTTGAACCCCATCAGAGCTGTGCTCCTGCAGTTTCCGACTGGGGAGCATGCGGCCCTGGGCGACATCACCAAAATGTACAACTCGGTGTGGCTGAAGAACCGAGAGATACACCTGCACAGGTTCCTTTGGAGAGACGATCCCGAAGAGGACATCGGAGAATACGCCATCACGAGGGTGAACATTGGAGACCGTCCAGCTGGTTGCATTGCCCAACTGGCAATGAGGGAGACAGCAGGGCTACCTCAGTTCATCGAAAGGGAGGAAGAACGTCGTGTTTTGGAGAAAGACAGCTACGTCGACGACATCCTGACTTCCCATGATGATCTGGAGATGCTCGACACCATCACGAGTGGAGTGGAGGAGATCTTGAGCGCTGGAGGGTTCTCTCTAAAGCCGTGGGTCCGGTCCGGCCAAGGTGGGAGGAGAAAGGATGATGCAGGAACCTGTGGAGGGGAGAGGCCTGAAGCGACACCCAAAACCCTGGTGCTACCGAATCAGCTGAAAGACGAGGATAATAAGGCCCTTGGTATTGGGTATCTCGTGGATTCCGACCAGCTCTACGTGATGACGTCAGTAAACTTCTCTAAGAGAAAAGGAAGGATGAGGACAGGCCTCAACCTCAAGATAGAAGAAGTCCGGAAGAACACACCCAAAGGCTTGTCGAGGAGGGAGCTGCTGAGCCAAGTGGCTGCTCTATACGATCCAATCGGCCTGGTGTCCCCGGCCAAACAGAAAGGAAACATCCTTGTAAGGAGAGCCTTCCAAGAGGCAGGAGGCGGGAGCTCAGCCAAGGAAACGTGGGATGACCCAATCTCACCTGGTCTTCGTGAGGAAGCCATAAAGCTCTTTGGAGAGTACGTAAGGCTAGGCGAAATCAAGTTTCACAGGAGCCTCACGCTGTCCGGACAGAGAGGCAGACCGTGGGGAATCACTTTCTCGGATGGGAGCGATCACGCCTATGGAGCCGTGTTATATGTGAGATGGGAGACGCAACAAGGGATTAGAGTCAGACTGGTGGAGTCTAAAGCGAAGCTGGCACCGCTCGACCAAAAAGGAGATGCCGTGAGGGCTGAAGTATGCGGCGTAGTCTACGCCACCAGATTAAGGAAGTATGTTGAGCGACATAGCCGGTTGCAGATCGAGCACTGGATCCACCTGGTAGACAGCAGGACAGTGCTAGGGGCCATCCAGCGTGAGAGCTATGGCTACCAGTCATTTTCTGCAAACAGAATCGGCGAGATTCAGAAGGCAGGGTCACCAACTGAGTGGTGGTCGATCCCCGGTGAGTGCAATGTGGCCGACATCATCACAAGAGGAGCAGCTCCTGAAGAATTGAGCGAAGACTCTCCGTGGCAGAAAGGGCCGGGATTCCTGGAGAAGCCTTTTGAGGAGTGGCCCGTGAAATCAGCGGCAGAAGTGGCAGCTGATGCTCGAGAAAGTGTGAACAAGCTCAAAAGGAAGGCCTTCTCAGGAGCACTCACCAGGGCCCAAGCTAACGTGAGGACCGGCAAAGTCAAACTGAACCAGAGCCTGACCGAGCCTGCGTGTGAATCAGGGATTCCGAAAGAGAGCGTATTGACAACGTATATGCGGTTCACGGCCCTCCGAGGACATCCATCTCGACTTTGGTCTGATCCTGGGACCAACTTTGTCGGGGCAAGGCCAGCTCTGGAGGAGTTGTACAGCTATCTTAGCAAAGTGGACAAAGTCAAGCTGGAAGAAGAGGCAGCCAGCCATGGGACAGAGTGGTCATGGAAGTTTCATCCTGCGGACTCCCCCCACAGAAATGGAGCTGCAGAGGCTGCCGTTAAGGTAGTGAAGAGAGCTTTGAGAGCCATCGACAAGAAGGGGCCCTTCACCTTGGTGGAGCTCCAAACTCTCCTGTACCTGGCAGCCAATCTCGCGAATGAGAGGCCTATTGAAGCAAGAATCCAGGCCCAAGAAGACGATGTCATCGAGTACCTGAGTCCCAACTCCATACTGCTAGGGCGGACCGGCCCGAAGGGGGACTCAGGAGGTTTCAAGTGGGACTACCCTTTTCAGCGGTTTCACGCCGTCCAGGGGGCAGTGAGTGAATTCTGGAGGAGGTGGTCTCAACTGGCAGGGCCGAACCTGTTCACTCGCCCTAAGTGGCATACCAGGGAGAGAAACGTTGCCGTGGGCGACCTGGTTTGGCTAGCCGACCAAAATGCGCTAAGATGTCAGTACAGACTTGGTCGGGTCGTTCAAGCGGTAGCAGATTCAGCAGGTGTTGTTAGGGACGTCCGGGTCAGGACGGTTCCTGCCTGCCCTGCTTCCCCAGGAAAAGCCCAAACAAGAGAGAAGAAAGGCTCTGGCAAGCTGCCCGGAGTCGTCCTCCACCGGGATGTCAGGAGGATAGTTGTTGTCCTTCCCATTGAGGAACAAGGGACATTTGTGGCCTCCCTAGACAAGTAGCTAGATCGGCCAGGTGGGAGGTGTACTGTCCAGTTAGGATGGGATGTTTCAATGTACATATTTCAGCCAATAGAATTGAAAAAATGTGAAATTTATTAGTAACATCATTTTGAGTTATGTTTCATAACAGCGTAGAAATGTATCGTGTCTAGTGCCCAGTTATGCATAGGGATATTGGGGGCTGTGATTAGGTGCGTAAGTGGGAGACCGTGCGCATGGGTTCATTGTGTTATGCCAGGACTTGAGGGATGCCACGGTTAGTATGTGTTTAATGCGTGCTTTGTGTAACATTTGTGTGCTTTGTATTTAGTCATTTAATGTGTGCAGAGCTGGGTATGTTGAGGATTCATGTATGTTTTGTTGTCTGCATTCCCAGGTTTCACAATCTATTCGATTTTCATTAAAAAATACGAAAACGAGTTGAATGGTGTCCATATCCCTCAGTCTAGCCTTTCGGTCGGCGTCAGTAGACTGAACAGTGGGGAAGTCCTCTTGTGCACCCAACTTCTTGTTTGTGCCCTCCAGATATTTTCTGACCTCTTCAGGTGGGCCACTGTTGGTTCCTCTGGTGGCTGCAGGACCGTAGCTGAAGAAATCCTCCTCTCCAGAATCACTAAGTGTGGCAGAAGCAGCAGCAGTTGTGTTTTCGGCTGGTTCCATGTTAGACGCCTCAGCCACCAGCATTCTGCGGACATCTTCCTTTTCCTCATCAGGCAGCCACCACAAAAGAAACTGAGGGCTTGATGCTGTTGCCAATTTAGCCTCGCGACTTTAAAACAACTTCTGGAAGCGGGAATCGATTGCCTTGACAACAGTGTCAATGACTTCACAGAAGAAGCGCACATGAGGTTTCTTGTCAGACAGCCTATTCTTCAAGGTCAGCAATGTTGGAATTACAAGTCCAAGAAAGCACTTTGTTTCTCCATGGAGAAGGTCAAGGGTACACGCCAGTGGCTTGAGTACTTCTGCATATTCTTTTAGGAATGCCAACTCATTTGCTAGCAGTTTTGGAACTGCTAGGCGCTCACAAACCTCTGCCAGTTGTGATTCTGTGAGTGACACAATCTTCTGAACTGCACAGTATTCTGAATTCCACCGTGTCATGCAGGGAATTGCCAATTTCATTTTCCCAATCTCCTCCACTGCCTCTGCAGCCAAAGGTGATCTTGTTCCAGATTGCAGAACACTTAGCCATGGCACTGTAGAAGAGTTTACGCGTTGCTCCCTGTAACACAGCCCACTCCAGATCTTTAGAGGCAATGAGGTTTAACGTGTGTGATGCACAACGTTGGTGTGGAGGCAGAAAAAACTGCAGTCCCTCATCATCACCTTCCCCCTCAAGAATGGCAGCAACATCCTCAAATCTAGCAGCATTCTCATTGTCATCTTGACTGCCTTCTTCAACCTCCTCCCTCTGTCCGAATTCTCTGAAGGCCTTCACAAAGTTACTGCCATTGTCAGTAACTGTCGCCTGCACTTTTCTTTCAATGTTAAACATCTCATGAATTCGTTGGATGTTTTATGCAATGACATCATATGTGTGGCAGCCCCTAATTCTGGCACATGCAAGGGCTGCTGACTTTCTCTCCAGATCTTGCCCCTCTATCCAATGACATGTTATGCCAAAAAAGCTCAGATTGTGCGCTGTCCAGATGTCAGCAGTCGTGCACACATATGTTACTGTCTGGAGCTTTTCTGTCAGCTTTTCCTTCATGGCAAGAAATCCATTTTCAGTTCTTGTCATCAGGCTTTTTCGACACATGACTGTTTTCCCTCCACTTATACCCTCAATCAGGTTCCGAAAGGCAGGCTGCTCCAAGAGGGAAAAGGACTGCACATCTTCGATAATGAAATTGAAGATGAGAGCATTCACTTTGCCCTGTATGGGATTCATGAAGGTGTCCAGTCTTGGTTGTTTAGATTGTGATCTCTGTTCTTGATCGTCAGTAGTATGTATGAGGCACTACTTTAAGGCTCTTTAATTTCTTTTTTAATTACTTTTTGATTTCCTGTTTGATTTCTTTTTTAATAACTTTTTGATTTCCTGTTTGATTTCCTGTTTGATTTCTTTTTTAATTACTTTTTAAATATCCTGTTGATAAGGGGGAGGGGGGTAGTATTTATGGCAGGGGGCTTTGTGTGACGTATGCCTCAGTATTGACAGCTGGTGTTTGTGGAGACCACCATATGTTTTTAAGGTTTGTTCATGTTTTAAATGTGCGCCGGGTGTGTGTGGGGTGTGTGACGTGGGGCCCACCAGGTAATAAAGGTTGCTAACAGGGCGCACAAAAGACTGTCAGTGTTAGAGTCTGAGAAAGGGGGGAGGCCGTGGAGAGGAAATAGCATCTAGGTGTCATCACACAGGCAATGGCGCAGCGTGGCCTACCACAAACGCTAAAACCTTGGATGAAATTGCACCAAAACATTACTTAAATACCTGTATTAAAGCATTTTGTTTGCACGAGTGTATTTATTTCATTTATAACACCATATACAATTCTTAAATGAAAGTGTTATAAATGAAAGCTTGAAAGCAACAAATATGAAAAATGTGCAATGGTCTGAGTACTTTTTCAAGGCACTGTATATATTTTGATAACCATATAGCTAAAATGTGATATTTTGACACTCTAGGCTGGTGGTGAGTTCATCATACCTTGCTCAACTACATCTGGTAATTGTCTTAAGTGAAGTGTGTGACACAAGCTTCCAGCCACAGCACAACCATCCGGAGGGTGAAGTTACGGTTTATCCATACGGGCACGATGCCTGTCATCAATAGGCCAACGTTAGTTAACACTGGAGACAGACGTCTGGGGGTTTTTAGGGGATGGACTGTTATCTCCTGGGTAAATTCGTGTTTTAAATGTGCCTGTGGGTGATGACGACATTGAACCAAAACATTTTATTAAAACGTTTTGTTTGCGTGACTGTATTTATTTCATTTATAACGCCATATACAAACCACGCATGTTTCTAAAAGATTACTTTTTATTATCTCAATGTTTAAAAAAGAAACCTGTTATTTCCCTTGCTTACAAAAATGTATTGTGATGTCCATTGTCAATTTGCTAGATTTCCTAATGCAGAAGGAAAATGTTTTTATTATCCAAAGCCTACATTATATCGTCATTATCATAACCTAATAGCATAGAGCTTTATTAGGGGTTTGTCCATTTAGACAAAGAACAGAGTTGTCACCAGCAAGTAACCAGTCATAGATCACAGCAGTAGATTGACTTGTTAATCTAGAACACCGTAAAATCCCCCACCCGAACACAACAATGGCGGACGTGTCCAAGTGTTGAAGTATAGCGTGTAGCCATACCTTTGTGTTACCGGAACGGATTAACTGGAGGTTAATTAACTGCAACTCTATCTGACTCCTTCTATGTTAGCTTTTATCTCTGTTAACTCTTACTTCTAGACTCGTATAAGCAAATGAGAGACCGTAGTCTCTCGTCTCGCGTAGTGTGACTCTATACGTGCTGCTATCTCTATATGAGATGCAGAAGGGCCTTTGTCTTGTGTAAAACCTAGCAAGGATACATATACAAACCAGGCATGTTTTAAAAAAAGATTACCTTTGTTTATTCTTAGTTAATCAAAAGACTCTTTAATTTAAAAAATCTTTCAAACCCCGTAAGAGGTGTCATGACGAAGTTTTTGGTGGGGGTAATTAGTGCGATGGGGGGCGTCGTGACCAGCTACAAACTCCAGGATGAAGGGGTGTGTCTCTGGCTCCGATAAAGACAAAAGATTACAGAACTGGTCACCGTGCGACAATGCATGAACAAGCCAGCAATTGTAGAATACGAACACACTTTATTAAAGCATACAATTCACACTCTTTACTAGAGAGCTATATAAATGCTTACCCCCAAAAATAATTTTAGCAACTAAATTCAAGAACTTTATCATTTTGTGTATTCTTAGTTAATCAAAATACTCTTTAATTTAAAAAATCTTTCAACCCCCGTAGGAGGTGTCGTGACGAAGTTTTTGGTGGGGGTAATTAGTGCAATGGGGAGCGACGTGACCAGCTACAAACTCCAGGATGAAGGGGGGCGTCTCTGGCTCCGATAAAGACAAAAGATTACAGAACGGGTCACCGTGCGACAATGCCTGAACAAGCCAGCAATTGTAGAATACGAACACACTTTATTAAAGCATTTTGTTTGCGTGACTGTATTTATTTCATTTATAACGCCATATACAAACCACGCATGTTTTTAAAAAGATTACCTTTTATTATTTCAATGTTTAAAAAAGAAACATGTAAACAGGTCCATAGCCAATTTTGCTAGCCTTCAACTAAACCTTAATCACAGGGTTATTGAAAAGCCATTTTGGCCTTGTTGACTGCGCAAATTGACAAGGGACATCAGAGACTCGGCCCTCCACAGCGGGTCGGTAAAGAGTCTCTCTCACCTGAACATATGAATATTAACAGTTTGAGACCTTTTGCTGCTAACAAAGACCCACAGCAAGGAAGCAAGGAAGTGATAGCGCCTGGCTCGCTCACTGAATAGAAGAGACACGGGTTGCCGACAAAGCATTGGTGATCAAAGACATGTCCCTCTCAAAATGACACAGTTCATCTATTTCACAACATCCAGCACACATTACTGCAGTACTAAGGCTTGTTTATTAGACATGTTAAAACATTAAACGGGTCTTCTTGATACATTACCGACAAGACAAAGAAAACACAGAAAAGCCCTCTGTAGCACACTGAAATCCCGCAGTGTGAGGAGAAAACCGAACACAATCTCTGTTAAACAATTTTCTACAATACTTTCCAGATACTATTTCACGCCCCACCAGCCAGTCTCTCTATGGCTAATAATTTCAAAACCGCCCCTAAATCATGCCATGTAATTTTTCCATGTGGCGGTTAAACGGCATCTACTCCTAAACTGTCTGACCAGCCGACATGTAATAAGCTAATGCAATATTTCCATCATTTTCGTCAACCAATGGGCAAAATAGTTATAAAATACAGATCGATTCTCAATAACTCACAAAAGTTATATGTGTGTAGAGGCCCTTCATACATCATGGCATTGATATGTCCACATGGTGGCGCTATAACAGGTGTTATATTAAGAAACATGGGATCTAAAAAACATGGTGGCTATAAGCCAATCAATTTTCAGTTTTGCATGTAATATGCAGAATAGTTCAAAAGTATAATTGTTTGGGGGTATAAACACAAACCCTTGTACACACTCAAACATACACGTCTCCAAGGTTCATGACGACACCTTTAAAAATGGAATAATTCACAAACTCTGTTGTAAATGATTGTTTTGACACAATTTCCCCCAACACTCTTTACCTCTGGTGGCTGACACTGGCCAATCAGAACCCATGGCACCACATGCTGTAACCAAGGGCAACCATTTCACCAACCAAGCTGAGAGAGGGGCACAAAATCAATGTCTAGCACCCAGTAGAATAACAATGATAATTTCCACCCTCCGATTTTGCACCTTTCATAGTGATTGTGAGTTTTCTACAATCCCTACTGAAACCATACCTTGGAGTAGTACCATTTCAGGTCCTCAGAGCCATAATTGCTCCTACAAGCTACAAGTGGATGTACAGTAGTTTTGTGATTTTCACCAATTCCTGTGCAATGTCTGGTTTCACCAACAGTGAGGGACTGCTAACATCCAATGAAATATATCCATTCCAGTAATGTAATGTGCAAAAAACACAGAAACAGCCATTTTCTGTCAGTTAATGTTTCCTATAGAACCATAGGAATAAATAATAGCCATTACTGGAATAATGAGGTCCAGTAGCCATTTTTCTTTCATTAAAATGGTAAAAAATCTGGCTAGTGTAAATATTACATGACAATATAAAGCTTATGTTTTTGAAGTTTGTCTGTGATTTTAAAAGTAACCTTTCTACCTAAACTCGACAGAATACAAAAGCCATAGCAATCGACATTAAAAACATTTTTAAAAAAACAAGTTGTACTGTAACTGGAAACAGCAGGCAAACAAAATGTAATGCGGTGGCTTTCTCTCACGGCATCTGTTCCAATAAAACGCGAATGACAGATACATCTGAATTCCTGACAGCCTAGCTTATTAATGAATATATGTATTTGAGACACACAAACACAGTAGTATTTGAATAAAAATACAGTATAATGTCCTTTTACCGAACAAATTCCAACAGTTTATTAATAGACTAAGCCCAGCAGATTCTGCACCCCTGAATATTGGTGCTGGTCAGACATGGATTTTCTGTTTCTATTTTTTGTACTCACTGATTCGTGCTGTTCTAGAGACAGTATTTTTTGTTCCATACACCCAAAGCCCATAAAGAGAGGAAATGTAAGTCTTTTAACTTGACGAAAATGTATTTCATTCTGATTCCTTCACATGTTTTCTCTGCGCAGGCTTGCTTGTCATATTTCCTTTCATTTTTTATATTGCAACAATTTATTATCAAAGTGTTCAAAACTCTATTACTACAAAATACTTAAGCACTGTGCTCAGTGATCATACAAGTCACACAGGACATACCCCCTGTTCCAATGCCTCAATCCACATTCCCGTTAACCACAGTCGCAGTACAGAAATATATATTGTTTGAAGAGTTGAAGGGTTACACCCCAAACCGTGTACACTAGTTTACTAGCCTTGGCTGCTTATTTGCAGATAATAGTATGGATCGCATAATAATTATGATAATACTGCAACACAGGCAATAATGTATCCATATCATAAAAGTATATCACATGTGTCATACCTTGATGCTACTCAGTGCATGTTACCAACACACAAGCAACAAGAAAGAGAATCTTGAGAGCCATCCTTCACCCCGTTCAGTTATCGTCAGCTGGATAGACGTCTCGACCTCTATACTTTAAACGTCTGCTTAAGAACAAAATTATTGTCTCTTTTCTCCTGACTGCTTTTAACAGTCACTTAAAAGAAAGCTGCACATCTTTCAGCAGCTATCCACATGTTGGGGGTCATGGTCTGTGTGACTTGTATGATCACTGAGCACAGTGCTTAAGTATTTTGTAGCAATAGAGTTTTGAACACCCTAATAATAATAAGTATGGCGGCGGAGAACAATAGAGTGCCTTTTGCTATGCAAAGGCCACACTGCAGTGCTCTGCACTGGAGTGTGGCCTCTTTGCATTGCAAACGGCACCCTAACTAGAAAAAATTCCACAGAAATTTTGAGGGTGCCTTCTCCCCACACACAAGCAATAACGCGCACACACACACACACACACACACACACACACACACACACACAGATGTGTAGGAGCGGAGCAGGGCTCGAGACTAACACCGTCCCGTTGTCCCGGGGACGATAAAATATGTATTTGGGACGAACAGAAATCTCCTCCTCCCGCAGTCGGGACGAAGAGGATTTTTTTTTTCCACTTGTAAAATGTCAACTGAGCTGACTTTCAGTGCGCATATCACTGTCACTGGCAAACGGTGCGCATCTTCTGAGTGCTCGCCTACTTGACAGTGGCATGAGACCACTGCACGAGACCTGCGAAAATATCAGAATGTTTAATAAAAGTTCCCGCGGTACTGGCCATTCTCTCAGTCAAGGGAGCACTCGCAAACATGTTGCGCTATTTGAAGAGGATAAACACAGCAGAAGAAGATGGAGAACAGACACAGACTGACCAACAGGGAACTGCATCCAACCCAAGTACAACCCCCGAGTCTAAGGTAAGGACACATTTAAATCACAGAGGTGTAATGTTAGTCTATTGGAACTGTATACAGTAGTCAGCTGCTAGCTAGATAGCGGGCTGCTTGCTAGCTAACGTTAGCCCTGTGTGTGTGTGGCGTGTGTGAAAAAACGGTGTTAGCGCTAACTCCGTGCTGAGTGCGAGCACCCAGAACAATTAGCAAGGCAACCAGCAAAGTGTAAGCTACATTTAGGCTATTTCAGTATATTATTTTTGTTAATTACACTAATTGGTTGATTCCGTGATGTTTTGGTTCATATTAGTTAAATTTTAGATTCACGCCATGGCCGGCAAATGCTTCACCACTGCTGTAGGCTGCACGGCAGTCACCAGAGCATTCAAAACAGCATGCACTGCATCAGTTCGCCAGTTGTCTCAATTCAAGCACAAGACAGATACATTGTGTATACCATTTTGCAACAAAGTAGCTACTACCATTGCAGGACGAGTTGATTGGCCTAACGTTACATTTATCGAAACAAAAGCGGAGAAATCCGTCAGGTTACTGACGCTACACTTCACTGCGCCACACGGTTGCTAGGGCCGCATTGACTGGCGGCAATCTGCCAGCCCGTTCATTTGTTCAGTCCACCACAGAGGTATTTTACAAGCGTCTTTGAACACACACAATAAACAATGATAATGCGAATCCGCGTTTCGGAGAAATTAAAGGTTTTTGTCTGACACAACGTTAGTATGAGTTACAACGTGGCATAACGTTACACAGCAGTAATAGCTAACAGTTGAGCAGTTGATTTGATTGTGAGTGTTGAACATTTTCAGTTTGTAATAAATATGGTTGAATGAACACACTCGTATTCCTTACAGTATCCATGAAATGCGACCCTTTGACTCCCTTAGATATGTCAGATGATTTCTGTACTTTTCACTACATGTTTTATTAATTCATAAACTATCCTATCAGTCCTTAAAATAATAGAGTTGCAAATATCCATAATAATCTACAAGACATAATTAACACTAACTATATATATATATATATATATATATATATATAAATAATCATAATGATTCTTGTGAAATCTTTCCACCTGGGAGCCTTTTGACTAAACCAATTTATTTTCTCTTTCTCTACAGAAACAAAGCTCTGGCCAAAAGGAAAAGAAAATTTCTTCTAGAATGGAATGTTGTTACCTGTTGACCTAATGTGCCTATTGTGAGTAGAGAGATGTGTGTGTGTGTGAGAGAGAGTGTGTGAGTGTGCATGCATGTGTGAGAGAGTGTGTGTGTGTTGTGTGTGTGTGAGTGTGTGTGAGTGTGCACACGTGTGAGAGAGTGCGTGTGTGTGTGTGCACGCGTGTGAGAGAGTGTGTGTGTGTGTGAGTGTGTGTGTGTGTGAGTGTGTGAGAGAGTGGTGTGTGTGTGTGTGTGTGTGTGGTGTGGTGTGGTTTGGTAAGGTTGGCTCAGTGTGTTAGAGACAGTGTTCAGATGTTCAAAAAGTCTAGTGACATTTTGTAACGTAGCGATAAATCTAGCGGTTAAACCAGTGTAAAAAACTTCGCAAGGTATTCGCTGTGATACCCGCCTCAATAACTAGGCCTTTTTCCCCGTTCAAATCGGTCGAGAAATTTGTGTAAATGAACTCTGAAACGTTGCTAGGATGCTACCCATTAAAAACAATGGTCGCGCTAGCATTGCGGTGACATTTTGTAACGTAGCGATAAATCTAGCGGTTAAACCAGTGTAAAACTTCGCAAGGTATTCGCTGTGATCCCGCCTCAATAACTAGGCTTTTTTCCCGTTCAAATCGGTCCAGAAAGTTGTGTAAAACATGTCGGAACGAAGCAGTTTGACTTTTTCTGTAAAGTTAAGCCGTTGCTTAGCAACCGGTTCTTCTGCAATGCATATCATTTGAAAATAGAAACGGCTCTGTTTTAAAAAGTAAAGCATATATAAACATTCTGTAAAAAAGGCGTCTTAATAGAGGTAGTCCTCTCCCGTTTAGAGTTTGAATGGTGTCAGTATGATTTAAAATGAAGGAGTTGTAAGGACATCGAAATTGCCTGGTAAACTCTTAAAAAGAAAAGTTTTTTGCGATTAGACGCTTTCAAAACATAAACGGCTCCTGTTTCAAAATTACAGCATGTATAAACATTCTGTAAAAAAGGCGTCTTAATAGAGGTAGTCCTCTCCCGTTTAGAGTTTGAATGGTGTCAGTATGATTTAAAATGAAGGAGTTGTAAGGACATCGAAATCGCCTGGTAAACTCTTAAAAAAAAAATTTTTTTGCGATTAGACGCTTTCAAAACATAAACGGCTCCTGTTTCAAAACTACAGCATGTATAAACATTCTGTAAAAAAGGCGTCTTAATAGAGGTAGTCCTCTCCCGTTTAAAGTTTGAATGGTGTCGGTGTGATTTAAAATGAAGGAGCTGTGATCAAATATAAATCGGCAGGTCTTATTTTTTAATAATATTTTTTGACCTAACATGGGATTGAATGGGAGTTTGACACAGCGTCCTCTGTCCTTATGGGCGATTTTTTCAGAAACCGTGCGTCCTATTTCAATGGAAGTAACATTGGAAGAGAGAGGACAAAAATGCCTACGTTTTGGTGTATAAATTGTGCATGTAGAGTGTAAGGTGTGGGAGTTAGACGATAATGTTTGGGAGATTTTTGATAAAATTTGCACCTGGTCAAGCTAGAGGCCATTGTGACGTCACCCACTCTAGCTGTGTCCATTGACTTCAATGTAAAGTGGAATCTGACATTTTTTAATAAAGAAATCTTCCAAACATTATCATGTAACTCCCACACCCTTCCATTGTACAGCCCAATTTATGCACCAAAATGTAGTAGGCATTTTTGTCCTCTCTCATCCAATGTAAATTCCATTGAAATAGGCCTCACGGTTTTTGAATAAAGGGCCCAAAAGGCCAGAGAGTACAAAGACAGTATTTCTAATTTGGCCCTTTTTCCCAGTTTCCCATGCATTGTCAATGGGCCCAAAGAGTCGACGTTTTCGCACTTCGTGCGAAAACGTCAGGCGCGATCGCTAATAAAAGTAATAGCACACGATTCCCGCCCGAGCCGCACGTTTTGATGTATTTCGTGCGTCTGTGCTGGCAACGGTGCGAGACTAGTAGCGAGCCAAAGTTTTGTACGGAAGAAAAATAAAAAAAAAAAAATAAATAATAAATATGCAAAAGGCACACACTCCTGTGCTCTGCACTGGAGTGTGGCCTTTGCATTGCAAAAGGCACCCTAACTAGAAAAAATTCCACAGAAATTTTGAGGGTGCCTGTCCCCACACACAAGCAGTAACACACACACACACACACACAGATGTGTAGGAGAGGAGAGAGATATACATGTGTGTGTGAGTGTGCAGTGTGTGAGAGAGAGTGTGTGTGTGTGTGTGTGTGTGTGTGTGTGTGTTGTGTGTGTGTGTGTGAGTGTGTTTGTGTGTGGTGGTGGTTTGGTAAGGTTGGCTCAGTGTGTTAGAGAGAGTGTTGAGATGTCACTGAACATGTTCACAGCTGGAGCGGAATGTTCATAATTAGAATCCTTCAGCAGAGGCATTGTGACATCACTCACTCTAGCTGTGAACATTCCGCTCCATTCATTTGAATGGGCCCCAAAAAAGTCAAGTTTTTGCACTTTATGCAAAAACGTGACGTGCGATCGCTAAGAAAAGTAATAGCACACGATTCCCGTCCGAGGCGCACGTTGATGTATTTTTGCATGTGTGCTTTTGCATGTGTGCTGGCAACGGTGCGAGACTAGTAGCGAGC
The DNA here is from genome assembly GCA_029706075.1 of Aldrovandia affinis. Lineage (NCBI taxonomy): Eukaryota > Metazoa > Chordata > Actinopteri > Notacanthiformes > Halosauridae > Aldrovandia > Aldrovandia affinis. The sequence continues at coordinate 143,764 of JAINUG010000480.1, forward strand.
CAAAGTTTTGAACGGGAGAATAATAAATATTCACTAGAAAAAATTCCACAGAAATTTGAGGGTGTTCTTCCCCCACACGCAAGCAGTAAACACACACACACAAACACAGATGTGTAGGAGAGTAGTAGAGAGATACGCGTATGTTCAGTGGAAGGTGTGGGAGTAAGATGAAAAAATGTTTTGAAGCTTTTTTTCACACAGCGTCACACACTTCATCACTTTGAAGTAATGTTTCATTAGCATACTAACAATACCTAAAATAAAACTGTACTTTTGTTTTGTGACAAACTCAGATTGCAAACAGTTATCACTGAAGCAGACAGCCGTCCATCTTCTTGGTAGTAGTCACATTTAGACCAATCCATCGCAGTGTTTTGTACTGGAATAGATCAAATAAGCAGAACTGGCAAACAAAAATGGATCAGTAACACCAACACATATGGTCAAAATAAAATAAGTTTTATTTCCAGTGTTCCACATATATGCATAGTGCTGGGTTTATCTGGACATACATTGCAAGAGCAAAGGTGCGGCAGATCTGGACCTTGATACTCACGTGTGTGTGTGTGTGTGCACACGTGTGAGCGAGTGTGTGTGAGTGTGTGTGTGTGAGTGTGTGTGTTTGAGTGTGTGGTGTGGTTTGTTAAAAAATGTGTTTGTTTGGTATTAAAAACTTGTGTTTTTAAAACAAGTTGGAAAAATGATTTTAATGCAGCGGAAAATCTAACGGTTTAATGAGTGTAAGACTTCGCTAGGTATTCGCTTTGATACCCCGCCTCAATAACCAGGCCATCTTTCCCATTCAAATCAGTCGAGAAATTTGTGTAAATGAACTCGAAAACATGCTAGGATGCTACCCATTGAAAACAATGGTCGCGCTAGCATTGCGGTGACATTTTGTAACATAGCGATAAATCTAGCGGTTTAACCATTGTAAAACTTCGCTAGGTATTCGCTGTGATAGCCGCCTCAATAACTAGGCCTTTTTCCCCGTTCAAATCGGTCGAGAAATTTGTGTAAATGAACTCGGAAAACATGCTAGGATGCTACCCATTGAAAACCATGGTCGCGCTAGCATTGCGGTGACATTTTGTAACGTAGCGATAAATCTAGCGGATAAACCAGTGTAAAACTTCGCTAGGTATTCGCTGTGATAGCCGCCTCAATAACTAGGCCTTTTTCCCCGTTCAAATCGGTCCAGAAATTTGTGTAAATGAACTCTGAAACGTTGCTAGGATGCTACCCATTAAAAACAATGGTCGCGCTAGCATTGCGGTGACATTTTGTTACGTAGCGATAAATCTAGCGGATAAACCAGTGTAAAACTTCGCTAGGTATTCGCTGTGATCCCCGCCTCAATAACTAGGCCTTTTTCCCGTTCAAATCGGTCCAGAAAGTTGTGTAAAACATGTCGGAACGAAGCAGTTTGACTTTTTCTGTAAAGTTAAGCCGTTTGCTTAGCAACCGGTTCTTCTGCAATGCATATCAGGCCGATAGAAACGGCTCTGTTTTAAAAAGTAAAGCATATATAAACATTCTGTAAAAAAGGCGTCTTAATAGAGGTAGTCCTCTCCCGTTTAGAGTTTGAATGGTGTCAGTATGATTTAAAATGAAGGAGTTGTAAGGACATCGAAATTGCCTGGTAAACTCTTAAAAAGAAAAGTTTTTTGCGATTAGACGCTTTCAAAACATAAACGGCTCCTGTTTCAAAATTACAGCATGTATAAACATTCTGTAAAAAAGGCGTCTTAATAGAGGTAGTCCTCTCCCGTTTAGAGTTTGAATGGTGTCGATATGATTTAAAATGAAGGAGTTGTAAGGACATCGAAATTGCCTGGTAAACTCTTAAAAAGCCAGTTTTTTTTGCGATTAGACGTTTTCAAAACATAAACGGCTCCTGTTTCAAAACTACAGCAGTTATAAACATTCTGTAAAAAAGGCGTCTTAATAGAGGTAGTCCTCTCCCGTGAAGGAGCTGTGATCAAATATAAATCGGCCAGTCTTATTTTTGTAATATATTTTTTTGACCTAACATGGGATTGAATGGGAGTTTGACACAGCGTCCTCTGTCCTTATGGGCGATTTTTCAGAAACCGTGCGTCCTATTTCAATGGAAGTAACATTGGACGAGAGAGGACAAAAATGCCTACGTTTTGGTGTATAAATTGTGCATGTAGAGTGTAAGGTGTGGGAGTTAGACGATAATGTTTGGGAGATTTTTGATAAAATTTGCACCTGGTCAAGCTAGAGGCCATTGTGACGTCACCCACTCTAGCTGTGTCCATTGACTTCAATGTAAAGTGGAATCTGACATTTTTTAATAAAGAAATCTTCCAAACATTATCATGTAACTCCCACACCCTTCCATTGTACAGGCCAATTTATGCACCAAAATGTAGGCATTTTTGTCCTCTCTCATCCAATGTAAATTCCATTGAAATAGGCCTCACGGTTTTTGAATAAAGGGCCCAAAAGGCCAGAGAGTACAAAGACAGTATTTCTAATTTGGCCCTTTTTCCCAGTTTCCCATGCATTGTCAATGGGCCCAAAGAGTCGACAACGCGACAAAGTTTTGCGAAAAAAACGTCAGGCGCGATCGCTAAAAAGTAATAGCACACGATTCCGCCCGAGCCGCACGTTTTGATGTATTTCGTGCGTCTGTGCTGGCAACGTGCGAGACTAGTAGCGAGCCAAAGTTTTGTACGGAAGAAAAAAAAAAAAAAAAAAAAAATAATAAGTATGGCGGGGAAGAACAATAGAGTGCCTTTTGCTATGCAAAGGCCACACTGCCTGTGCTCTGCACTGGAGTGTGGCTTTGCATTGCAAAAGGCACCTAACTAACTAAAAAATTCCACAGAAATTTTGAGGGTGCCTCTCCCCACACACAAGCAGTAACGCACACACACACACACACACACACAGATGTGTAGGAGAGGAGTAGAGAGATATGCGTGTGTGAGAGAGTGTGAGTGTGAGTGTGTGAGAGAGAGAGAGAGTGTGTGTGTGTGTGTGTGTGTGTGTGTGTGTGTGTGTGTGTGTGTGTGTGTGTGTGTGTGTGTGTGTGTGTGTGTGAAAGAGTGTGTGAGTGTGTGTGAGTGTGTGAGAGTGTGTGTGTGTGTGTGCGTGTGAGTGTGTGTGTGTGTGTGTGTGTGTGTGTGTGTGTGGTGGTGTGTGTGTGTGTTAGAAAGAGTGTGTGTGAGAGAGTGTGAGTGTGTGTGATGAGAGTGTGTGTGTGAGAGTGTGTGTGTGTGAGAGTGTGTGTGTGTGTCAGTGTGAGAGGGAGTGAGTGTGTGTGTGTGTGTGTGTGAGAGTGTGTGTGTGTGTGTGTGTGTGTGTGTGTGTTGTGTGTGACAGTGTTCAGCAAGAGTGTTAAGTGTGTGTGTGACCTAGAGTGTGTGTGTGTGTGTGTGTGTGTGTGTGTGTGTGTGTGTGTGTGTGTGTGTGTGTGTGTGTGTGTGTGTGTGTGTGTGTGTGTGTGTGTGTGTGGTGTGGTTTAAAAAAGGTTGGCTCAGTGTGTTAGAGACAGTGTTCAGATGTTCCAAAAAGTCAAGTTTTTGCAATTTAAGAATGTGTGTAAGAGCAGTGTGTGTGTGTGTGAGTGTGTGTGCCATCTTGTGCACGTTTGTGTGTGTGTGTTGTGTGTGTGTGTGTGTGCAAAAGTGTGTGTGTGTGTGTGTGTGTGTTGTGAGTGTGTAGTTTTGCGTGTGTGTGTGTGTGTGTGGTGTGGTGTGGTTTGG
>JAINUG010000480.1:152500-191910 GCA_029706075.1 Aldrovandia affinis
TTGATGTGCAGCCCACCTCAAGGCATTCCGTTATAGTGATGTGAAGTTCGATTATTTTTCTTAACTTATTCGCGACGAAGTTCATTTGATTCAGTAATCACCACTTCCCCAGAGCGCACAGGAACTCCCCTACCAGCGAACGATGACTCAAAAATGTTGGGATTCTCGTTCAGAGCCAGGTTAACCATTTGCGAACGATGACTCGAAAATATTCTGATTCTTGTTCAGAGCCGGGTTAACGGTTCACGAACGATTCCTTCAAACATGCCTCATTCGTTCAGTGGAGTGGAGATAGCGGTTCTTTGGCATGATAGATTATCTTGGCCCATGAATGCTAAACCAATGCAATTGTGGAGGAAAAAATAAGGGCTTGCATTCATGAACTCTGTGTTCTGTCCCTATGTTTCCAATAGATCATTTTATGTAACTTAATATCTGCACATGGTCTTATTCCTGTATGTTTTGCTAACCGGGCCAATAACATTCCACTAGACACATAAATAAAGCCACTGTTAGTCTATTATCAGTATGTCAATTAAAACAGAAATATTGCCTACATGCCGCGCTTGGATGTGAGACACCAATAACTTTAAATTAAACAGATGTGTTGGGCATATAAATTATGCAGCAGCACAAAACTCATTATACAAAAAGATACAAGAATTATGTCTAACATGAATTTAAATCGAAGGCCCGAGTGTTCATTTGTGCGGTTGTAAAACTGTCTCTGTCCGATGAAGTAATGTTTATGTGTACGGGGGAGATCCGGACCATGCGGTCTGGAACTCAAGGTTCTGGCGCTATAGTCTGCAGTTCAAAGTAACCATAAGCCCTCCCTCACTAGATAAACGACCATGGAAGAAGTCCACCAAGACTCACCCGTCACTGAGATTTATGAGTCCAGCTCGAGACAATTTTGAGGGCACAAAGAGGAGAGAACGTGGATCAAGTTAAAGAAAATGCATTTCGCCACTCTTAGTATTTACCTTTGTATTTACCTTTGTAAATTCACTGCCAGCGTTCCTGAGTCGCATGGGGGATAAATTCTAAACCCCTGGAATTAGGCTATCTGCATAAATTGTGCGGGAACAATGTAGCCATGTATCAAACAAGTTGTTGCCACAATATATATGTCCATATAACCATATAGTGCACAGTTAGGTCAGCCGAAGTGTCTGTTTATCTCTGTTTATGTTGTTTTATTAAAGAGTGATGAACAAAAGAATAAATGTAACCGAAATGAGAAATAAAATGATCACGAGGGATAATGGAATGTGATGAGATCATTGAGGAGGAGTTGAATCAGGGGGTGTAACGATGACATAGAGCTCCAAGGCAGGGGGGTGTGACATGTTTAAAACTGTGGATGTACGAAATGGGGGGAGAGCTCTTTACGCAAACCAGCCACGGCTTTTCTTGTAGATGATTTTGCATTGTGTACAATAAAACCCAATTATATCAGACTCTGAAGAACGTGTTGTTTAGTAAGAAGTATTGAATGTGGTTTAGGATCTCTCAGTCTAACTGGCCCTGGCTGAGATTTGATTCTCCACATAATTAGTCGTTCTGATAGCAAACATAACTAGATAATCTACCCAATTAGAAGAACTCAAGAGTTGTTATTCTCAAGCCCTGAAATACTTGTGATTGTAGTTCAGTAGCCTAGGGTAATGCCCAGTCGTTCACTCATAAAACAAGAGTTTAGGCAGTCAGCAGCTAATGAGTTTACTTTTAGTTTTGCAATGTTATGTCCTGCAACATCGTGTCATTGAAATGCTTTTGCAAAATGTGATAAATTATTTAACGGTGAGCAGCTAGCTAGCCACAGGAATAATAAACACCTCTCTGCCTCATTTGCCATCAGGTCCGGCATCAGGCAGGTGTGCCCTCTAGTGCCCCTCCTGTACGCCATCTGCCTTGAGCCGTTTCTACAGGCCATCTGGTGAAACAAAGATATCAGGGGATATCTACTGCCAGGTGGCCATGGGGAGCGGCTTGGGTTGATGGCGTATATGGATGACATCATCAGCACAGATAGTCGTTCCATCACCACTGCTACAAAGGTGGTAGATGATCTGTGCGGCCACAGGTGCCCTGGGCAACCGAGGCAAGAGCTTTTTAGAGATCGGGAGAGACTATGATCCCGAGGGGCAACCTGACCCTGAACCCCGAAATTGTATGAAAAAATGCAAACTATAAAACATTAAACAATAAACAAAAGGACATAACATGGATGTCTGCTCATGACTGTCTCCCCACTTTTTTTTTCTGATCGAGAACTGCTCCCATGGATGCACTGACTCAGAACATGTACACAATCTGTTCTGGGAGTGCTCCGTGGCCAGATGGGTCTGGGGCCTTGTTGTGTCCTCTGTCTCCCAGAACAGGGTCCTCCCTGTTGACTGAGAGGGTCCTGTACGGCCCCCATGAGGGATGTAGGACCCTGGAGCTGCAGTGCCAGTGGAGGATCAATAACACCATAAAGCAGGTCCTGTGGGAGACAAGGAACATCAAGGTCTTCCAAGAACAAACAGTGGACCTGGTCACTCCCTGGAGGAGGATTCAAAACCTCCTCCAGGACTGCATTTTGGTGGACCTTTTGAAAGATGAGAGAGGAGGGAGGAGGAAATGGGGGGTGAGCCACTGGAAATAGCTCATTGTATAGCTCACCCCCCAGAGGAGGCACCCACTGAGCAGCCAACCCATGAGCAGGAACTTCTTTTTTCTTTCAGTTGAAAATTTTGTAAATTTTGAGTTTCCTTTTTTTTCCCTGATTTAAGCTTATATGTATTTCCAGTCCTGTCCTTTTGATATATGGTCTAAATCTGTTATGTTGTGCCCCTGTCTTTGTAAAATGTTTGAACCCATTGTTACCCGAATACCTTTTTTGTTTTTCTATAGTTGGAATGCCAACTTTTAAATGGAATCGATTGTAAATCTGAAAAGATTTTTTTTTTAAACAATAAAAGAACTGAAATGGATAAGCAACATTTCTCAACTCTTGATTCCGTGACGTCCACCGCTACATTATCATGTTTAAAAACATGTTGGTTGGAAGCTGAGTGTGATGTAGGCGGAGCCGCTTGATCAATCGAATGAGTAAAATAAACAACTCACTGAGAAAATGAATCATTACTCCCGAGTCAGTAAAAAGAGTTATTCAATTCGAACAAATCGTTTGCGTACTGCGCATCATTCCGTTGATGGACTGACATGAGATGTGCAAGAAAATGTATGGCTCCAATTCTGAATAAATACTAATTTAACTCAAGATTCCATTGTTTATTGCTGGAAGCAGATACAACATGGTACCAGGAGTGACTGAACTCACTCACAATATAGTCACTGATTCGTTCTTTGTACTCGTAATCAGTGATTCAGCACACCCAGTTCACTTAGCTGATTCGTTCAAAAAGATTTGTTCGTTTGTGAACTGCACATCACTAGTGCACGTAGCAGACCAGCCCAGTCATAGTTGCTAGTTAGATATCTACCGTTAGCTTTAAGACCATAGAATAGCTAAAACCTCCCACAGAGCTGAAATTGAGGGGGATGTGGAAGAGCAATGGAGGCGATACGATCAGCACGGCATCGGAGGAGAGGGATCTGATGGCAAACAAAAGATCGTACTTTTTTTAAAGGCCTCTACATGCTTCTGCGTAAGCAACGGGACTGCAACGCGACTGCGACATGACATTCCTCTGCAACATGTTGCAGAGCACTTGGCAATACATACTTATGCGCAACCTACACACCATGGTGTCCAGTGGTGTATAAAGTACCAAAAAGCCATACTTGAGTAAAAGTAAAGATACCTTGCTGGAAAATGACTCTGGTAAAAGTGAAAGTCACCTATTAGAATATTTACTTGAGTAAAAATCTTAAAGTTTCTGGGGTTTACTGTACTTAAGTATCAAAAGTTAAAGTATGTAATATAAATGTACTTAAGTCAGGGCCGCGTTAAGCCTCCCCGGGGCCCAGGGCTAACACACCTCCCGGGGCCCTATGTCCACGATTTTCAACTGGAAAAGTAAAAGCACATTGACGTGACCAGGCCTGGCAACGATAAAGACATGCCGCAAATTCGACAAATAGGCCTATGACAAAGGATATCAGAAGTAGATAGTGAATATGTTACAGAATGAGACCTCCAATTGAAAACTTTGAACGTTGTAATGTATTAAAAGCTGTCAGAGTACCGACTCTTATTTTACAGTGCTCTCGAAATATTCACGTCTGTTACCCGAACGCATGAGTTCAAGTTCAAGTCATGACCAACCTTGCCCAGCATGGCAGGATAATGAAAGGGAGTAGTAGCCTAGTGTACAAAGTAGGCCTACAAAACAGAAATTTGACCACAAATGACAATGCACAAAACAATACACTTCCCGTTCAATCACTAGCACCAACAAAACAAGCATTGATAAATGATTTAATGTTACTCACCTATAGGACAAAGTATCATACTTTGTGTAAGTTAATTGAGCTACCGTTTTAATTTCAACACGTAGCATTAACACCTGCATCTAATTATACAATAAATGCGAATGTATACAGCAAACTTGACATAATTTAAGTTTATACTGGCTTTTTAAAAATACTTTTGTCCAAACATTGCTACAAATTACAGGCCAACTTGCTAGAGAACATTAGGCTATTAAATTGCGTTGTTGTTGTTCAGCTAGCTAACGTTACTTACTTAGCAACACAACTAAGCTATTCGGTCATGCAAAATTAGCCCACTTCGTTTTCTTCAGTCGAACTCGAATTAAGATGAATTTATCTGAAATAGTTTGTTGACAGTTATAAAATGGTGGTTGCTTGGGGGGGAATAGGCTACAACATAGGTTTTTGCAGCGAAACCCGTTATAAATAGTAATTTATTACTTTCTGGTTGGACATCTCAGGTTATAGCTGTAGCTAAGTGCGTTTCTCTCGCCAATTTCAGCAACTAAAGTATCAAAATGTTATCGCACGTGAAATTGACATAGGTGATTTTCTAATTTCACTAAAGCAGAACGACAGCGCGCATACATGTAGCGGCATGATTGCGCCGCGCGACAGGTTTACCTCTGCTCGTGACGCTACAGCAACAGATGAAAGTCCTCCGACACACCGAGTTGGACCGACAGCGATTTCCACTTGTAGAATCAAGCTCCCGAGACAAAGTCGTCCTTACGCAGAAGGGAACAGACTATACAAACACACTCTCACTGACACTGATTGTTGCGACAGGACAATGTGGACTACTACAGGAGGGAAAGTGGACCAAAATGTACAGTGACAGTCAAAACACCATAAACCCGCATTCAAAAATTCAATGTAGGCCTAAAGTAATCTGCTATTCCCGGGGCCCCCTAGTGGCCGGGGCCCTGGGCTGCAGCCCATGTTGCCCAATAGGTTAACGCGGGCCAGACTTAAGTATCAAAAGTAAAAGTACAAGTAAAAAGTACACGTAAAAATGCTGTTAATAAAAAAGCGGTCAGAAGTTTGAGTTTTTATCATTGTTTAGTCTTTATTTGTGTAGCCTCTCGTGTAGGTCTACACAACAAGGTCTACATAACAAGAACTTCTTCCCTCCCACTCCTTCATTCATCCATCCCTCCCTCTTTCCCTGGTGTGTGTACAACCTGTTTTCTCTTGACCAATCCGGATCAATGGTCTTATGTAGCCTGTAAAGTCAGTGCAGAACCCATGTACATCCATAGCCCTGGGACAGAATATCCCAGTCATATAACAAAATTAAAATAAAGTACTCAGTACTTGAGTGCTGCTACCACATCATAACATAATCATCCACAAAATCACACAAAATCAAAACATGACTGAAGCAGCACTGAAAGTAATAACCCAGTCATTACTTGAAACTATAAAATTTGCTGTTCATCTTCAACAGAAGTTGGTTCTCAAAATTGTGTGAATGCAGTCTTGCTCTTCTTGGGCTGAAGACAAGTCTTGCAATGCTAAATAGCCTTTCACGGGCTGCTGAGGCAGGTAGAGGCGTGTTCAGCTTTACAGACATCTTGCACACAGCTGGAAAGGACTTCAGCTAATCCATATGATATGCTGAAATGGCCAGGTATCCATCCAGGTCTTTGGAGCTGTCTTGTGCTTGAGGTGCCTGCAGGGCATCACCTAGCTGCAGGGAGGGTGCTTCCGTGTGTTGCTTGATGTAGTCCACCCCTGAAATATATTGAGGATGGGGTGATAAAAATATAAATTATAGGATTAATACAAATTTCTAACATATGACCCCAACCTAAGGTTTTGTACTAAATAGTTTGTTTTAATTTGAGGTGTATACATTTAGTTTCATGCATCCATAATCGATGGAAAAGTGTCAAAATGTACACCTATACACTTATTTTTCATTATCCCCATGTTGTCTTGCCCATTCTGATTGTGGCATCATCCTTTGTCCAAGATGTTCGGAACTTTGGAAAAAGAATCGCAACTGCAATCAACTCAGGGTCTGTCATGTGGCCAAACTGATTCTTTATTCCCACCTGTATCAGAAATCACAAACGATGTTATGCCATGTAGACTTCCACCTACTACGAATTTGTTTTGTTACATTGGTGCATGACAGTAAACAATAACCAGTGTGCATTCGACCACGGTAAGAGTCATCTCGTTGCGTTCTAGTGAGTGTTGTAGTTTTCGGCGTTCACTGCCTGTTTTCACCTGTTGCAGTAGCAGGTCTCGTTACTTTGTTAGTTTAATTAGTAGCTTGTTGCTTTTGTTCCAGTTTATTAGTCTTGATTACTAGCTTCAGTCACTGCTTAGAAGATTTAGTTCAAAGTTGATTGATACTTAGCGTTTAAATCGGTTTTGTTTTAACAGGCGTAGCACCCGTGTCTGTAGTTGATTAATGTAAGGAATTGGTAATTAGTCTGTATTGTTGTCAGGGGGTATTCGCCACATATAAACAGCCATATTTGTGGACAGCGGCAGCTTTTTGCGGCAGCCTCACCTTCCTAGCCTCACCGAACGAAGACTCGGCGGACAAAGACGGAGGAGTCTACCTGCAGGAATCCACCGAGGGGGGCCAACTAGGGAGTGCTCGCCGCACGGTAAGTATCATAGTTTTGTATCTCCCTGTTCTACTTCCTCTGCATCTAACACTACATGCTACCTCCCTATCCCAGTCCATGTCTCCTCTTCTAGATTGCCTAGAAGGAGAGATTCTACCCACACCTGTAATCTGTCCAATCTCATCCTCCCTCCCAGATCTCCCGGTGTTGACGTGGTGGTAGCAGGCGGACTATGGAACTGCCAGTCCGCTGTCTGGAAGGCCGATTCCAACTCGGCCCAGGCCTCACTACTCTCCCTGCAGTTCCTGGCGCTCACAGAGACGTGGATCACTCCACAGAACACAGCCACCCCTGCTGCTCTCTCCGCTGCCTACACCTTCTCCCACACTCCACGACCCACAGGTAGGGGTGGAGGGACAGGTATACTGATCTCCCCCTTGTGGAGATTTAGTATTGTTCCTCTTCCTCACTTCTCACCCTCCTCCTTTGAATTTCATGCTGTCACTGTCACTGTTCCATGTAAACTGCACATCATTGTTCTTTATCGCCCTCCAGGTCCACTGGGGAGTTTCCTAGATGAGATGGATGCCCTACTCAGCGCTTTCCCTGAGGATGGCACACCCGTCTTACTCCTCGGTGACTTCAACCTGCCACTGGAGACCTCTCAGGCCTCTGCATTCCTCCCCCTGTTTCAGTCCTTCGACTTCACCCTGGCTGAATCCCCATTCACCCACAAGGCCGGTAACCAACTGGACCTGGTCTTCACTAGGAACTGCGCATTACCCAACATTACGGTATCTCCCCTACATGTGTCTGACCATAGCTTTCTGTCTTTCTCTCTCCCCCTCCCCTCTGCGCCTAAACCATCCTCACCTGCTCCCACTGTCCTTGTCCGACGCAACCTCCGCTCTCTCTCCCCCGCTGCCCTGTCGGCTACTGTTCTATCTTCCCTTCCCCCTACTGATACATTCTCTCAGCTACCTGCTGAGGAAGCATCGTCCAGCCTACTTTCCTCTCTCTCCTCCTCCTTTGACTCACACTGTCCTCTGTCCACTAAACCTGCATGCCTCAGACCCCCCGCCCCCTGGCTAACCGACTCCATTTGGGCTAACAGACTGAAACTGCGAGCGGCAGAAAGGAAATGGAGAAAATCCAAATCCCCTGTAGCTCTGACTGATTTCCACACACTCCTGGCTTCCTTCTCCTCTAACCTCTCCTCTGCTAAGTCTGCATTTTTCCTTTCCAAAATTCAATCTTCAGTTTCAAACCCTCGTAAACTCTACTCTACGTTTTCCTCTCTCCTCACCCCTCCTCCTCCCACACCCCTCTCCTCTCTAACCGCGGATGACTTCGCATCCTTCTTTCACGAGAAGGTTGATGTCATTCGCAACTCCTTCTCCCCAACCTCTCCCTCACCGATCTCGCTACCTAAACCTCTCACCCCTTTGTCCTCCTTCTCGCCCCTCCCTGACTCAGACATCCTTCAACTTGTCCTCTCCCACCGTCCTACCACGTGCCCTCTTGATCCCATTCCTTCCCCCCTCTTCCAGTCCATTGCTATGGACATCCTCCCCTTTGTCTCCAATGTCATTAACTCCTCTCTTTCCTCTGGCTCTGTCCCCTGTTCCCTCAAATGTGCTCATGTTGTCCCCCTCCTCAAAAAACCCTCTCTGAATCCTGCTGTCATTTCAAACTACCGACCTGTCTCTCTCCTCCCATTCCTTTCCAAAATGTTAGAGCGGGCCGTCTATAACTAACTCTCTGCTCATCTCTTACAGAATGACCTGCTTGATCCCAACCAATCTGGGTTCAGAGCAGGCCACTCCACAGAGACTGCTCTCCTTGCTGTTACTGAGGCTCTTCATGGGGCTAAGTCCCAATCCCTTAGCTCCGCCCTCCTCCTCCTCGACCTGTCGGCAGCATTCGACACCGTGGACCACCGGATCCTGCTCTCATCTCTCGTCGAGATGGGAATCTCGGGATCTGCGTTGACATGGTTCGAGTCCTACCTGGCTGACCGGTCCTACCAGGTGGCCTGGAGAGGATCCCTCTCCTCTCCCCACACCCTCTCTACCGGAGTCCCGCAGGGCACGGTGCTGGGCCCCATCCTATTTTCTCTGTACACCAAGTCACTTGGCTCTGTTATTTCTGCTCATGGGTTTTCTTATCACTGTTATGCTGATGACACTCAACTGTTTCTCTCCTTCTCTCCATCTGATACCCAGGTCCCAGCACGGATCTCTGCATGCCTGGCTGACATCTCCGCATGGATGTCCACCCACCACCTGAAGCTGAACCTGGGGAAGACAGAGCTGCTCTTCCTCCCAGCAAAGGGCTCCCCGATGATTGATGCGTCAATCACCGTGGAAGGCTCCATAGTGTCTCCGTCCCAGTCTGCTAGGAGTCTTTGGGTAACACTGGACAACCAGCTGTGCTTCTCGAGCCACATTACAGCGATCGCTCGGACCTGCCGATTCTCCCTCCACACCATCCGGAGGATCCGACCGTTCCTCACCCAAGAAGCCACACAACTCCTGGTCCAGGCCCTGGTGATCTCACGTCTGGACTATTGCAATTCCTTGCTGGCAGGCCTTACGGCCTGCGCCATCAAGCCACTGCAACTAGTCCAGAACGCTGCTGCCCGTCTGGTGTTAAACCAGCCGAAGTTCACCCACGTCACCCCTCTACTTTCCTTTCTGCACTGGCTCCCCATCGCAGCACGCATCAGATTCAAGTCACTGGTGCTTGTGTTTCAAGCGGCCAGAGGTACTGCTCCCCCATACCTCCAGTCACTCATCACTCCCTACACACCTCCCAGACCCCTCCGCTCTGCCTCCTCTGGTAAACTGACTGTCCCTTCCCTCCGGGCGCCTGGCAGCCGCTCCTCGCAGTCTCGCCTCTTCTCTGTCCTGATCCCTCGCTGGTGGAACAACCTTCCGCAATCGGTCAGGACTGCGGAATCACTTGCGATCTTCCGCAAGATACTCAAAACCCACCTCTTCAGACTCCACTACCACTGAACTCTGTCCATCTAGCTAAATTGTCTTCACCACTGTTTACTTGTTCAACACTATACTTCCCCCCCTCCCCAGAAAAATAAATAAAATTCACTAACCTTTTCCTTCCCGGTGTTACAGGTATGGTACGCAGATGACTGCAATGATGTCTATTGCTGTATTCCTGCACTGATCTCGTGCGCTAACTATGATTGTTCCTACCATGTATTAATGCACATCTTGTAAGTCGCTCTGGATAACAGCATCTGCTAAATGCTCAAAATGTAAAATGTAATAAACAAACATTGTGCAAGGAATGAGATACAATACAATATACCTGTAGGGCATCCACCAGAGGCCTGCGGTATTTCAGTCACAAATTGACTCTGTCAAGTTTGGCAGTCAGTAGGTTGATTGTTGGAAGTAGCCACCCGATCTGGACATTTGCTTCTGCTTGCAAGATGCTGGTTGCCTGGGCGACTGGGCTCATGGCAGTGGCATACTCTGTGAGGAATGTGAGTTCAGCTGGATTAAACCTGTGATGAAAACAAAGACAACAACATCATTTTATAACACAATATAACCATTTCATTGAATTCAACAAAAAAAATGCTGGATGAGTAATTAAAGCTGCATGAGATAACTTTTTTATAGTTAAATATTCACATTTGTTTGCTATTATGCTTTTGCTATTATGAATTAGCATTAGCAAGACCCCAAAAATCTTTTTCGTGATATGAGACCGCATGAAACCCTGTGAATTTATTGTTTTAGAATGTCGGTGTACTGGCCAGTACTGCAGTTTTTTAATCACAACCAGAGATGACACCAAAGTTCAACATTTGCCAAAGTTATCTCATGCAGCTTTAACTAAATGGACCAATGATAAGTGGAAGTTGGGATACAACTGTGAAACAGTTATTAGTGCCCATAAAAGGGTGGGGAAACACTGACAGTTCATCAATTATGAAGTAATAAAACCATAATTCCTATTTACATTGGAACCTTCATGTCTGTGCAGATGACTCTGATGGCCCCCTCTCTCTTGTCTTTGATGATCCTCAGCAGTCTTTCCACTGCCAGGAACAAGGATTTCCACCTGGTAGCATTCGGGCGCAGCAGCTGGAGGGAGCACACATCTTCAACAGTTTCAGATGCAAGTGTGGATCTTCCACATTTGTTCCAAAGTGCATTACACTTGCCAAATGTTGAACGGTACACATTCTTGTATGCCTCACTAGATGTTGCTTTCGTGGCATCAACCGTAGCTATTAGGTGACAAGCACAGCGCTGGTGCTTTGGGAGCTCAAACTCCAAACCATCATCTTCATTCAGAAGAGCTGACACATCAACAAACTCCACTTCTTTGGCCTCGTCTTAATCCTCTTGATCCTCTCCATCCTCTCTTGGTTGAGATGCATCACCATCACTTCCGACTGCATTGTTGTTCTCATCTTCACCAAAAACCTGGAAAGCTTTCATGAAGTTGGAGCCGTTGTCTGTTGTTCTTACAATCTTCCCCCGAATTTCTAACTGGGAATGGATGTCATTCAGGGCACTTGTCAACACATCAAATGTGTGTGAACCTCTCAGCTGTTTACAGACTAGGGCTGCTGAGCATCTTTGGAGAATGTCAGGGTCAATCCAATGGGCAATAACACCAATGAAGCTCCACCTTCTGACAGACCAGCAGTCGGTGGTGATGGCGATATGTTCAACTCCCCTCATGGCCTCAGTGACCGCCTTCTTCATTTCCTTGGAGGCATCATCGATCATGGAGAGCAGGGACACCCGTGTCATCCTTTTTGCATAAGGCAGCAGATCCTTCACAAAAACTTTAAATGGTTCTTGTTCAACCAGAGAGAATGGCTGGAGCCCTTGGTCCACATACTTCATGACAGCTTTGTCAATGGACCTAAGATAAGAGGAGGGGGGGTAAAAGGGGGGAAGGGGGTTGGTTTTGCTACAGCAGCAGTGATGGAGAAAGGTACTGAAGATACACAATATATACAAAGATATACCTCTGAGACACAGTGCGGGTGCTGTTATACCTCTGAGACATGGTGCTGTTCACTATGGTGGTCTGCCTGCTGGTGGAGGAGGGAGTCGAGGGAGTCTCAGCCCTCTTTCTCTTTGTTGATGTCAGCTCTCCATATTTTTTAAGTTGGCGTACATGCTTTCTGTGAAACAGACTGCAGTGAGAGAGACATTTTCTAAGCATCACAACTTTAGCTACAGGATTTAAAACCTATTCAACAACACTAGTCAATGACCATATGTAACATTTTCTATACTAATTATTACAATAATTTACCCAAATGCTAACGTCACATGCTTTGCAGCGCTCCTTCAACCTGTCCCCTCTCACTGCTAGCCTACTAACTGACAGCCTCGTTAGACCCACTTGCTACAAACGTGCACAAATCTCCAACTCCAGCCACTGTAGAGAAAAGGACCAAGAATTCCAAAGTACTACTTGTTGCATATGGCCAATTAAACTTTAACGTTAATTTATTCATTTTCCATCGTGGTTCAATGCGCTCTCACGCCTCCTGTCATTCCTCCTCAACTCTACTAGTGCTGCAATGCAATGATAGCTAAGTTATAGCTAATGTTAGCTACAGTAGCTAAGATGACTCAAATCAACTAAATCTCTCTCGCAACTGTCAACACTTCATCAGCTGCCTAACTCGCTAGCAATCTGTCTACACTAATGGTCTCATTCGATTCATGATAGCTTGAGAACTTCAGCCAGACATACGCCATGTTACCTTGTTATTGTTCTATTGTTTGATAGGTACAATGAAACCTCATGTGGAGCACAATCATTCAACATGCGACCGCAGGATGATGTCACTCATGCAACTGCTTTATTGTTCCCCACAACAACAATACATCGTTAGATGGTTCCTACTAGGTCATGTGTTAGTACCCATCACTACATCCCCCTTTCTAGATAAGGATCCCTCCCTGTAGAGATGCATACTTAACCATCTTGGAAACTGTAATGTAATGCAATTCCAGAACACACTGTAGCAGTTAACAATTCAAGCATTATCAACTATCAATAAGAACACTTATAGCTTTCCCTTTTCCTTATTAGCTTATCCATAAAACCACTGGAATGAAACATTCTTCCAACCTATGCATCTGTAAACACATAGCATCATGAACATCAACAAATCTTTAGATATAACAACAAACTATTTTTTTTATAAGGGATGGGGTAGACTGGCCAAACCCTTCACCTGAGTGAGGGGATTATTCTGCCCCATTGTTCACTCGGTGTCAGTGTTTACCTCACATAGTCTTTTAGGTACGTTGGAGGTCTCCCCACTCTGGCAGGATAACGTCTCTGACACACTGGAGTCCGTTGACTGGAGTCACGCTGGACTTCAGGTGTGACAGGTGCACTCACAGCATCTGGAGCGGTGTTATCCAGCGATGTTTCAGGTACCACAGAGGTTGGCGAGAGATGGAATCGGTTTCTTCACAGGGTGCCTCTGAGCATCTCGATGAGATAGGATCTCGGTGTGTCTGCTGTAGACACCACTGTACCTCTCTGAAGCATGTCTTTGACCCACACATGATTGCCGGGTTGCAGGTGTGGCATGTCATGTGCTCTGTGTCTTCGGTTGTAGTTTTGCTGCTGCTTTTGTCTGTAGCTTTGTTCTTTCCTTTTCAGGTTCTCCATGTCTGCACATGCGGGGGTTGAGCTGGGATGGGATGACAGGAACTGTCGTGCGGATCTTCCTCCCCATGAGTAGCTCAGTGGGACTGTGTCCATTTGCCAGAGGAGCAGCGCGGTAGGCCATGAGGCCCAGGTAAGGATCACTGGACTTCTTGAGGATACCTTTGTCCTCACAGCCCGTTCTACCTCCCCGTTGCTCTGTGGGAAGTGTGGACTGGATGTCACATGACTGAAGCTCCAATCTTGTGCAAACTTTCAGAAGGACTCGGATGCAAACTGTGGTCCGTTGTCTGAGCGCACCACGTCTGGTATACCATGGCGTGCAAAGATAGACTTGCAGTGCTCGATCACAGCTTCAGAGGATGTGGATGTTAGCTTGGCTACTTCGAAGAATCTTGAGAAATAGTTCACAATGACTAAGTAGTGTTTGTTTTCTATTTGAAACAGGTCTGCTCCTACAGTCGACCATGGCCTTGATGGGAACTCCGTGGGCAGCATCGTTTCTCTGAGGTTAGTTCTCTCACGGGCACATGTGTCACAGCTTTCAATCATCTTTGTCAACTCTCTGCTGAGGCCTGGCCACCACACTGACTGTTTAGCTCTCTCCCTGCCCTTGGTTATGCCGAGATTACCCTCATGCAGTTTGGTCAGTATGTCTGCTCTCAGTGATGCTGGGATTATGATTCTGCAGCCAAAGAGTAGCAGCCCATTTTGGACCATGAGCTCACCTGAGAATGGTAGGTAGGGCTGGAACACTCTTCCAATCGAAAACTTGTCTGGCCATCCTTCTACACAGTACTGCTTCAGCTGCTGTAGTATGTCATCATTGTCCTGGTGTGTCTGAATTTCTCTGAGCATCTTCTCAGTTGCTGGCAGGCTTGCTATGACAGAGTCAGCATACAAGTTGATCTCTTCTTCTCGTAGCCCCTTTGTTGTGCTGTCTACAGGCGCTCTGGACAGATTCCACTCGCCAAAGTGTCTGGCAAACACCAGAGGTTTGTGGTCCGTCTCGATACTGAAGCTCTTCCCGATGAGGAACTCTGTGAACCTCTCACAGACCCATGTGGAGGCCAGCGCCTCCTACTCGATCTGGGCGTATCACTGTTCGGTGCTGCTGAGAGCTCTCGAAGCGTACGCCACTGGTTTCCACTCTGCGTTGTCTCGCTGCTGGAGGAGAACAGCGCCCATCCCGTACGATGACGAATCAGCAGAGACCAGCGTTTCAGCATTTGGATCATACAGTGCTAGCCTTGGAGGAGTAGTCAGTTCTTGCTTTATGCTGCCGACGGCTTGCTGCTGTTGTAACCCCCAGGTCCACATATTAGACTTCCTAAGCAGATCTCTGAGTGGATGCATTCTCTCGGCTAGGTGAGGCAGGAATTTCCCCAGGTGATTTGTCATCCCCAGAAAGCATCTCACCTCACTGCCATTGCTGGGCTCCTTCATTGCTCTCACAGCACTCACCTTGTTGGGGTCTGCGCTGATCCCCGATGCCTCAATGATCTGTCCCAGGAACTTTATCCTGCTCTTCGAGAACTCGCACTTGTCGTTCAGCGTCACTCCCGCCTCCTGCAGTCGTGACAGTGCTCTCCGCAGCCTCTCGTCGTGCTCCTTCTGTGTGGCCCCCCAGATAAGCACGTCGTCCATCTGGCACAGAACTCCTTCCAGGCCCTCCAGAACCTGCTGCATGCGTTTCTGAAAGTGTTCTGGTGCCGATGACATTTATGAAGCACAAACGGTTGTAGCAATACCGCCCTAATGGAGTGATGAACGTGGTTAGCAGAGAAGACTCTTTAGCGAGTGGAATCTGCCGAAATCCAGCATTGGCGTCTAGCTTTGAAAACACTTGGGCTCCAGCAAGCTGTCCTAAGGTATTTCCCACTGAAGGGAGTAGGTGTCTCTCTCTCATTACTGATTTATTCAGCTCAGTGAGGTCAATACATATCCTCACCCCCCTGCCTGCTTAGGCACCACCACCATGGGCGCACACCACTCTGTGGGCTCCTCCACTTTTGAGATAACTCCTTGCTGCTCCATATGATGCAGCTCATCTTTGATTTTTGGTAGGAGTGGGAGGGAGATATGCCTGGGCATTGAGAGGGAGAAAGGCTTTGCCCCCGGCTTCAACACAATGTTGTACTCACCCTCCATCTTGCCTAGTCCAGAGAAAAGCTTTGGGAACTCCTGTTTTATAGTCTCTTTGGAGTCCAGGCTGACATCTTCCAGTCTGGTGACTAGCTGCAGTGCTGTGGCAGCCGGCCGGCTTAGCAGTGGTGTGCTCAGCCCCTCCACGACATAGACGTACTCTTTTGTGGTTTTGTTTCTCTTGCTGAGAGTGGTTGTGAACTTGCCTTTAACTTTGAGGGGCACTCTTCCTGGTCCTTTCAGAACCAATGTTGCTCTCTCTAGTGTGCTGAACTGGCCCTGGGTGTACAGCGTTTCCGGGACTGCTGTCACATCTGCCCCGGTGTCAATTTTGAACACTGTGTTGTGGTTGTCCATTTTTATCTCTGTCATCCAGGGGCTGTCATTGAGCCCAGGAACACGACCTCGTAATCATCATCCGTGTCCTGCCAGGTACTGTAGCTACATTCACTTCATGCTTTTTTTTTTGTTCTGCACACTCTAGCATAGTGTCCTTTTTTTCTGCATTGATTGCCTCGCTGGACAGTGTTGCAAGCTATGCCCTTTTGTGTCCCCACATCTTTTGCACGGTCTGTCCTGTGCATTCTTGCGTGTTCGATATGTCCCCCTTAAAGTTAGTTTTTAGCATTTCTTGCTGCTTTTTCACCTGCTCACTTTGTTTGGCTCTGGTGACTGCCTTTTGTAGTGTCAGTTCTGGGTCCATTTGTAATTGTTCTGACAGACGTCTGTCTCTCAGACCCACCACCAGTCTGTCCCTCACCATCTCGTTATGCAGAGTCCCGTATCCGCAGTGCTCTGCCAGGCAATGCAGCGCAGTAATGAAGCAGTCGGCCGACTCGCCCATCTCTTGCTGCCGCTGGTTAAACTTTGCCCTTTCAAAGATCACATTCCTGCGAGCTACAAAGTGAGCATCTAACTTTCCTTTGACAGTATCATACTCACTCGTTTCTTCAGGGCTGAGGTGCAAAGAAACTAGTATGTCCTCAGCTTCCTCGCCCATGGTGTAGATTAAAGCATTGACTTGATTCTCGTCCACCTGCGTTTCCAATCCAGAAGCGATACGAAATCTGTCAAATTGCTTTATCCACTTTGGCCAGTCATCCGACTTGAACGTGAACTTCTCTGGCGGGGTGACTTGGAACTGGTTCATTTTGACGCTGACACAACGATTAGATAGTAACACATGGCTAACTAGCTCTGTTGATTGTAGCTAACTAACGTCGCCTAGACTAAAACTTGACAGTAGTTGTTCTCACTACACGCTAACTAACTCACTACAATTGTCTGTTTTACTTCTGACACCATGTCCTATTGTTTGATAGGTAAATGAATGAAGGTGGAACCCGCACACTGTGTAGAAGAGGGAATATCCCAAACGAGGTGAAGGCTCGATGTTTAATTTAAAGTCTTTTAATAGACTAAAGAGACAGATGTTTCGGTCAAATGACCATCATCAGTATAACATCAAGCATACAGAGGTAGAGTTAGATATATACATCATATTCAAGTAGTTAACTGACATCACCTGCAGACGTACACGTCATTAGGCCAGGCGATTGCGCAGATCAAGCAGAGTTGATTGGAATCACCGGTCGGCAATGTTGCGAAGACATGCATTTATTTGATAATGCAATGGTACAGAGTACGGTACACATAATAATCCAATCACATTTGCACAATGTTAGCAACACAAAGGCTATGCATATATTCAGGTGAGAGACTCATTGAATGGGGGTGTGTCACTTCCTGACTTCCATGCTGGTGCCTTGTTAGCAACACAAAGGCTCAAACTCATCATCTGTCCCTATGTATATATTCAGGTGAGAGACTCATTCACTTTAGACTCTTTACCAACTCGCTGTGGACCGCTGTGTGTAATAAACTTTCATTTCAAGTCAGACTGCTGAGTCTCCTGGTTGTCTCTTCAGAAGAAGCTAACAATTTGGTGCCGTGACCCGGATGGGACTAACCGTTTGAAAGAAACATTGGTAAGCTCCCATCAAAAATTATTTGGGGATTGCTGTTTTCTGTTGAGAGACCAGTAAGAAGTTAGGAAGCCTCCGATAGAGGGAGCCCCTTTGTTAAAGCAAGTTCTCTAACAAAGGCAGACTGGTATATTTGGTATCCTCTTGTTAAGTTGTAGTCTTAGCAAGGGAAGACGTATCCCTCTTGTTTTTGACACAAGGGACGACCAGTGTTAACCTGCATTTGAGATGGGGAAACCTCTGTTTGGCGCAGGGGAGGGTGAACCAAAGAAGGGTGATCCAGGGATTCCGACCACTTTGAAAGGGGGTCGAGGTACACCGTTGTGGACAGATGAGCAGCTTATTCGGATTGTTGACATTGAACTGGGAAAGCTGATTAAAAAGGCTCATATGTATTTTCAGGAAAAGTTGCCTGTTCACCCAGAAAAAGTATGGTGTACTGATGAATGTAAAAAAGCGTTAGGATATGCTTTGCAAAAGAAAGACACAGGAATGATACTTTGTGTTATGAGGCGATATTTTGACAAAACTAAAATTGATTTAGAATCGGAGAATGAAAAATTGAAAGATGAGATCATTAAATGCAGACGCACTATCACATTAGCACAGGGCACTTGCAAAGACTTACAGAAGAAAATTAACGATCTTGAAGAGAAGGTTAGTCGGTCTTACAGGCAGGCTAATACTAGCGCAGATAATGCAGATATGAGCGACCCCCACCGATAAATCCTATTGTTTACCCTTTAGATGAGCTAAGAGAGGTAGCAGGGTATTGTGGCAATATTGATGACAATATCAGACTTGATGCTGATGAGGTTACAATAGCCATAGCTGCGCCCATAACGCTACGCAGTAAAACTGAAAATGGGCAGAGGTATATGCACAAGGTGTACACTCCAATGTCCCCAAAAGAGATTGACAGGCTATCTAAAGAGTTTGATCGCCCACGTAAACTGGGTGTTGAAATATTTATTGATGTGATGAACAGGAAAACTGATTTGTACCAGCTACACCCGTTCGATCAGCTGAGTCTGTTATCTCAACACTTAACTCCCACAGAAATAAATGAATTAAAACAAGCTGTAAATGTAGCTTTGGGTTCTAATTAGCAAAATACCCAGGCAGGTTTTGCAGAAATTGAAGGGTGGCTACGTCATAATTGTGCTGACCCATGCAGTTGGTCTAGGATTACAGTTTGTGTGCAAAAGAAGGAAGAAACTGTTTCTGAGTACACTGACAGATTTCAGAAAGTTTTTCTGGCACATAGTGGTTTAGCAAATATCACTCCACAAAATATTGGTAATTTAGATGGGCCAAGCCGGCTGCATAATCAGTGGTATGAGGGTCTGTCCCCCAAGGTCAAACAGTCTATAGTGTTGTCAGCCAGAGATTGGAAAATAAAAAGATGGAGAGAGCTCACTACACTAGCTGCTGAAATAGAGCGAGACCTCCAACAGGGAGGGGCTTCAGCTATGCCGCTACTCCATGTAGCATATCTTGATCGGAATGACTCTAAGCCCAAATTCAATAGAAGAGGATTCTCCAAAAGGGGGAATCAGACGCAGAGTACTAGTAATGCTTGCCACTACTGTGGTAAGAACGGCCATTGGGTAAGAGACTGTAGGGAAAAGAAAAATGATATGCAGGGAGGAAGTGGTAGTGAGGAAGAAAAAACAAAACAAATCTGAGCTGCCTTTACAATTAACCGCTCAGCAAGCTGGCACACTGATACAAGCTATACAGGCTGCAGTTCCGTCTGCTCCTCCAAGCCAGGATTTATGACTAGAATGCCCCGATGCCAAACAACATGTATGTGCCATTTCAT
This sequence comes from Aldrovandia affinis, assembly GCA_029706075.1. Lineage (NCBI taxonomy): Eukaryota > Metazoa > Chordata > Actinopteri > Notacanthiformes > Halosauridae > Aldrovandia > Aldrovandia affinis. The sequence goes on from JAINUG010000480.1 coordinate 172,177, forward strand.
TTACCAAAGAAAACCGTTTGATTGTTTCACCTCTGATTACCGGGAATCCAGTTGGAATGCTCCTAGACACAGGGGCACAGATTTCAGTTTTGCCTACAGGTCTAGCTAAATCACTCTCCCTTCCTCTATCACATAAACAAGTTGCAGTGCAGGGTGTGAGTGGTAATGCCATATTGTTAACACAAACTGCGCCAGTTGAAATTTCCTTTGGCCCACAGACAATAACTACAAGTTTGTGGGTGGGTGACATTGCTAGTGAACCGCTGCTAGGTATGGATTTGTTGGAGTCTGTTTTGCAGTTCACACCTTCTGGTCCCAAATGGCAAGTGTGTGCTTTAAAAAAGAACATATTCAGGGACATCCTATCTGGTCAGATGATAAAGATGATTGTGGACTTTTAGATATGGAGCCAGTTAAACTGTCAGGAACACCTCCTCCTCGTACTAAACAGTACCCTATTAACCCTGAAGCTTTGATGGGGATCAAACCAATTGTTGATGCATTAGAGAAACGTGGCATTTTAGTCAAAACACAGAGCTCCTCAAACAGCCCAGTATGGCCAGTAAAGAAGGCTAATAGTAGTATATATAGGGCTCTATACACCCCTTATTTAATTTCTTTTTTATTTACTTTTTGATATCCTGTTTGATTTCCTGTTTAATTTCTTTTATTACCCTGCGATAAAAAAAGTGGAGGGGAGGTGTTTATGGCAGGGGGCTTTGTCTGTTGGAGCCCACCATATGTTTTAAGGTTTGTTCATGTTTGAAATGTGCGCTCGGTGTGTGTGTGTGTGTGTGGGTGTGTGTTGCAGGGGGGCCCACCAGGTAATAAATGTTGCTAACAGGGCGCACAAAAGACTGTCAGTGTTAGAGTCTGAGAAAGGGGGGAGGCCGTGGAGAGGAAATAGCATCTAGGTGTCATCACACAGGCAATGGCGCAGCGTGGCCTACCACAAACGTTAAAACTTGGATGAAATTGCACCAAAACATTACTTAAATACATGTATTAATAGTGTGCATTCGTACTCTGGCTAGTACTGTCTTGTCGCGTATCAGTAAGTGTACTTTTCCGGCGTTAGATTTTGTTTGTTTAGCTTCTGTGGTCGTATCCTGTCCCATCGGGTAGAATTGGCACTTAATTGCTACTTTGCTTTTGTGTCGCTAATGTCCAGCAGTTATTAGATTATATATATATATATAATAGTTTTATTTCAAAGCTGATTGCGACTCAGCTGTTTTGAATCGGTCTTATTGTATCAGACCGTGTTTGTAGTTGAGCGTTAATTCTTTAGTAGTGGAAGAAAGCTAAGTTGTTAATTACTGTGCTTTGTTATCAGGTAGGATTTAAGCGTGCTCAGCCAGGACTCAGGCAGTGTGCATTCGTACTCTGGCTAGTACTGTCTTGTCGCGTATCAGTAAGTGTACTTTTCCGGCGTTAGATTTTGTTTGTTTAGCTTCTGTGGTCGTATCCTGTCCCATCGGGTAGAATTGGCACTTAATTGCTACTTTGCTTTTGTGTCGCTAATGTCCAGCAGTTATTAGATTATATATATATATATAATAGTTTTATTTCAAAGCTGATTGCGACTCAGCTGTTTTGAATCGGTCTTATTGTATCAGACCGTGTTTGTAGTTGAGCGTTAATTCTTTAGTAGCGGAAGAAAGCTAAGTTGTTAATTACTGTGCTTTGTTATCAGGTGGCACTCGCCACTTAGTGCCTAGCATTACTCGGCTATATTAGCAGCCATAGCTGTGGATAGCGGCAGCTTTTCGCGGCAGCCTCCCGTCCTAGCCTCCCGGACGAAGACTCGGCGGACAAAGACGGAGGAGTCTACCTGCAGGAGTCCACCGAGGGGGGCCAGCTAGGGAGTGCTCGCCGCACAGTAAGTATCATAGTTTTGTATCTCCCTGTTCTACTTCCTCTGCATCTAACACTACATGCTTCCTCCCTATCCCAGTCCATGTCTCCTCTTCTAGATTGCCTAGAAGGAGATTCTACCCACACCCGTAATCTGTCCAACCTCATCCACCCTTCTAGATCTCCCGGTGTTGACGTGTGGTGGTAGCAGGCGGACTATGGAACTGCCAGTCCGCTGTCCGGAAGGCCGATTTCATCTCGGCCCAGGCCTCACTACTCTCCCTGCAGTTCCTGGCGCTCACGGAGACCTGGATCACTCCGCAAAACACGGCCACACCTGCTGCTCTCTCTGCCGCCTACACCTTCTCCCACACTCCACGACCCTCAGGTAGAGGTGGAGGGACAGGTATACTCATTTCCCCCTGTGGAGATTTGGTATTGTTCCTCTTCCTCACTTCTCACCCTCCTCCTTTGAATTTCATGCTGTCACTGTCACTGTTCCATGTAAACTGCACATCATTGTTCTTTATCGCCCTCCAGGTCCACTGGGAGTTTCCTAGACGAGATGGATGCCCTACTCAGTGCCTTCCTGAGGACGGCACTCCCGTCTTACTCCTCGGGGACTTCAACCTGCAGCTAGAGACCTCCCAGGCCTCTGCATTCCTCCCCCTCCTTCTGTCCTTTGACTTCACCATGGCTGAATCCCCATCCACCCACAAGGCCGGCAACCAACTGGACCTGGTCTTCACCAGGAACTGCGCCTCACCCGACATTACGGTATCGCCTCTACATGTGTCTGACCATTCCTTTCTGTCTTTCTCCCTCCCCTCCCCTCTGTCCCTAAACCATCCTCACCTGCTCCCACTGTCCTTGTCCGTCGCAACGTCCGCTCTCTCTCACCCGCTGCCCTGTCAGCTACTGTCCTATCTTCCCTTTCCCCTGCTGATGCCTTCTCTCAGCTACCTGCTGAAGTAGCATCATCCACCCTACTTTCCTCTCTCTCCTCCTCCTTTGACTTACTCTGTCCTCTATCCACTAAACCCACTCGTCTCCGCCCCCCCGCCCCCTGGCTAACCGATTCCATTCGGGCTAACCGTCTGAAGCTGCGTGTGGCAGAAAGGAAATGGAGAAAATCCAAATCCCCTGCAGCTCTGTCTGACTTCCACACACTCCTGGCTTCCTTCTCCGCTAACCTCTCCTCTGCTAAGTCTGCATTCTTCCTTTCTAAGATTCAATCCTCTGTTTCCAACCCACGTAAACTCTATGCTACATTTTCCTCTCTCCTCACCCCTCCTCCTCCCCCACCCCCCTCCTCTATAACCGCAGATGACTTCTCATCCTTCTTTCACGAGAAGGTTGAGGTCATTCGCAACTCCTTCCCCCCTACCCCTCCCTCTCCCATCCCGCTACCTAAACCTCCCACCTCTCTGTCCTCCTTCTCACCCCTCCCTGACTCGGACATCCTTCAACTTGTTCTCTCCCACCGTCCCACCACCTGCCCTCTTGATCCCATTCCTTCCCCCTCTTCCAGTCCATTGCTATGGACATCCTCCCGTTGTCTCTAATGTCATTAACTCCTCTCTTTCCTCTGGCTCTGTCCCCTCCTCCCTCAAATGCGCTCAGGTTGTCCCCCTCCTCAAAAAACCCTCTCTGAATCCTGCTGTCATCTCTAACTACCGACCTGTCTCTCTCCTCCCTTTCCTCTCCAAAACGTTAGAGTGGGCTGTCTATAATCAACTGTCTGCTCATCTCTTACAGAACGACCTGCTTGATCCCAACCAATCTGGGTTCAGAGCAGGCCACTCCACAGAGACTGCTCTCCTTGCGGTCACTGAGGCTCTTCATGTCGCTAAGTCCCGATCCCTTAGCTCCGTCCTCCTCCTCCTTGACCTGTCGGCGGCGTTCGACACCGTGGACCACCGGATCCTGCTCTCATCTCTCGTCGAGATGGGAATCTCTGGATCTGTGCTGACATGGTTTGAGTCCTACCTGGCTGACCGGTCCTACCAGGTGGCCTGGAGAGGATCCCTCTCCTCTCCCCGCACCCTCTCTACCGGTGTCCCGCAGGGCTCGGTGCTAGGCCCTGTCCTATTTTTTCTGTACACCAAGTCACTTGGCTCTGTTATTTCTGCTCATGGTTTTTCCTATCACTGTTATGCTGACGACACTCAACTGTTTCTCTCCTTCCCTCCATCTGATACCCAGATCCCGGCACGGATCTCTGCATGCCTGGCTGACATCTCCGCATGGATGTCTACCCACCACCTGAAGCTGAACCTGGGGAAGACAGAGCTGCTCTTCCTCCCAGCGAAGGACTCCCCGATGATTGATGCGTCAATTACCGTGGAAGGCTCCATAGTGTCTCCATCCCAGTCTGCCAGGAGTCTTGGGGTAACCCTGGACAACCAGCTGTGCTTCTCGAGCCATATTGCAGCGATCTCTCGGACCTGCCGTTTCTCCCTCCACAACATCCGGAGGATCAGACCGTTCCTCACCTAAGAGGCCACTCAACTCCTGGTCCAGGCCCTGGTGATCTCACGTCTGGACTACTGCAATTCCTTGCTGGCAGGCCTTCCGGCCTGTGCCATCAAGCCACTGCAACTAGTCCAGAACGCTGCTGCTCGCCTGGTGTTCAACCAGCCAAAGTTCACCCACGTCACCCCTCTACTCTCCCTCTCTGCATTGGCTCCCCATCGCAGCACGCATCAGATTCAAGTCACTGGTGCTGGCTTTTCAAGCGGCCAGAGGTACTGCTCCCCCGTACCTCCAGTCACTCATCACGCCCTACACCCCGTCCAGACCCCTCCGCTCCGCCTCCGCTGGCAGACTGACTGCCCCATCCCTCCGGGCGCCTGGCAGCCGCTCCTCGCGGTCTCGCCTCTTCTCTGTCCTGGTCCCTCGTTGGTGGAACGACCTCCCGCAATCGGTCAGGACTGCGGAATCACTTCCAATCTTCCGCAAGAGACTCAAAACCCACCTCTTCAGACTCCACTACCACTGAACACTGTCCATCTAGTCAATCTGTCGTCACCACTGTTTACTTGTTCAAAAAAAACAAAACAAAAAAACACCCACTAACCTTTTCTTTCCCAATGTTACAGGTATGATACGCAGACGCCTGCAATGATGTCTTTTGCCGTTTTACTGCACTGATCTTGTACGCTAACTTTGATTGTTCTCACCTTGTATTAATGCACATCTTGTAAGTCGCTCTGGATAAAAGCGTCTGCTAAATGCTTAAAATCTAAAATGTAAAATGTATTAAAGCATTTTGTTTGCACGACTGTATTTATTTCATTTATAACACCATATACAATTCTTAAATGAAAATGTTATAAATGAAAGCTTGAAAGCAACAAATATGAAAAATGTGCAATGGTCTGAGTACTTTTTCAAGGTACTGATATATCTTGATAACCATATAGCTCAAATGTGATATTTTGACACTCTAGTCTCATGGTGAGCAAGCGTCTTAACTAGGGAAGACCAGGGGCCTCTTAAATTTAGCAACTAAATTCAAGAACTTATCATTTTTGGTTATTCTTAGTTAAGCAACATACTATTTAATTTAAAAAATCTTTCAAACCGCATGGGGGATATCGTGAACGCCATCTTGGTGGCGTCTCTGGCATGGATGAGAGATCTCACACCCCGTAACAGGGGTGTCCAAAAGACTGGCAGGGGGGCAACCTATGTGTCGTCCATACAGGGGGGTCTCATCGTACCCCGCCTACAAGCCCTAAAACCTTTCATGTTACAGTTTGTCTCAGACACCGAGAAACACACGCGTCAACAACGCAACACGTGTTTTAACAATAAACTCACAATGTACCAGATTACCCTTAGGCACGTCAGGTTGATTCAAACGTCAGATATTGTTTTCGTTGCCTACCAGAACAGCATAAGAGAAAATATGTAAACCAACTGTGTCACCTTTTAAAGCCTTCTTCATAGATTTCCACATGGGGGTTCCGTTATAATGACGTTAACGTTCCACAATAAAGGTTAACTAAATGTCTGTGTTTTAAGTGGATAACATTTCATATACTCTCCGATCATTTAATGCACGTCTGAGAATGTTAATGAACTAGTTAACTGCATTAGCTCACTTCACTTGTTAGGTGCGTTAGCTAACGTACATTATTTCTCGAGCAGTTCATTTTGGTTTGAAGTCAGATGGTTAGCTAACTAGTGATGTACATGTAGGCTAACGAGTCGTTACATCGACACAATAGCTATGCATTCATGTGTACAGACCAACACTAGCTGTCTAATATCTGAAAAACTGAAAACGGGGCTAACGTTAGCATGCCAAGACTAAACGTTGAGTGCTAAATAAAGTGGCCAGCTGATAAGTAATACACCAACCGTCTAGCAAGCATTAGCAAGCCAGATATGGCACCACAGATGTGCAGTAGCTACGGGGGTCAATGGCATTGTATTTTGATGTTAGAAATGCACTATTAGTTACCTAGAGGGGTAGCGAGTGATGCTCTTTGTAGCTAGAACACTCTCGGGTCCTTTGAGGGAGCAATCCATTCGTTGAATCTTGCAATAGTTCTGGTTTCTCTGCTTCTCACAAACCAAACTTGTATCGCTTTCGATAAATTCTTTAGTGCATTTGTTTTGTTAATTTACTATATTTTGTGTTTAACATGTGCGTAAAGACTTTAGCAACTTCATGAACAGCTTTGTCTTTTAACACAAGGACCAACAGTCTGTAACCTCAGGCCCGTTGTTTCTTTTAACACCCGGTGAAAATTATCTTTCTCCCATACGAACACAGTAAAAACATAAATTTTTTCATGGCAATCTGTAACTTTGTTATACTGTTTATTGCAAGTGCAAAATGCCTTTGTCCTTCGAGTTCATCATACCTTGCTCAACTACATCTGGTAATTGTCTTAAGTGAAGTGTGTGACACAAGCTTCCAGCCACAGTACAACCGCCCGGAGGGTGAAGTTACGGCTTATCCATACGGGCACGATGCCTGTCATCAATAGGCCAACGTTAGTTAACACTGGAGACAGACGTCTGGGGGTTTTTAGGGGATGGACTGTTATCTCCTGGGTAAATTCGTGGTATAACTTTTCGGGGGTATAAACACAAACTTTGTACACACTAATATAAAATATAACGATATAACAACACTTGTTCGAATCTAGTAGATTCTTTACAGTAACTAACAGTGAAGAGTACGAAATGTTTTAAGATTAAGGCTAACACACACACACACACACACACACACACACAGGTATTTTCTGTTAAACATAATCAGCTGTTTTTAAAGTCTGCAGACTACTATGCAGAAAAGTTCAGATGTTTTATACCTACTAATTTTTAAAAGTGCTCAGGTTGCGAAAATACGGTCACAGTAACTGCTTCGAGACGAATCAGGAAATGTGTTTTTCACGATTGCACTAACCGACTTATGTCAACAAATCTTGTAGACGCCGGAATGAATACCGGGCATGTAAAACTCGCAACGACTCATAAAACACAAAGAATCGCAAGCAATAGCCCCACATAACAAGGAAAAGGCGGGCGTTCACATAACACCATTGCACAAAATACATGAACTGGAACACAAACACATGGCCTTCCAGCGATAAGTAATACACTGACACCCCGGACTTGAAAGACCATTTTATTACACACAGAGGGACACAGAGCATCGGTGAAGTGACCGAAGTGTATGATCCCCCCACCTGAATATATGCATATCAGAAGGTCGTGACAAATGGTGTTGACAACAATGGCCTACCAAGGAAACCAGGCGGTGGCCCCCGCTGAGAGCCGTCAACGCATTTGTGCTCAATGGCGCCAGCGTACTGTACAGCCACCTCCACAATACCTTGCCTGTCTCGCTATGGCTAATGTTTTTCAAAAACACCGTCTGGTGTAAACCAATGCCACACACATACGACAATTGGACGCATCAAAGGGGTTTCAGATGTGATAACATATACTAAGTGCAACTTGTATGTGTATTTAAATAAAATATAATTGAACGTAATCATATATCGAAAATAGCCTACTAGGCGCGCACATTTCCTTATGGCAGTGTTGGAGAGCCTGTTTGAAAAGAGTGCCGTGTATTATTGCAATGTTTTAAAAAGAAGAAAAACGGCTTATAAAATTACGTTTTTATTTTAAAAACACATGTAGGAGGGTATGTTTTAAAAGATTGCCGTATATTATTGCAATGTTTTAAAAAGAATAAAAATATCTTATAAAACTACGTTTTTTATGTTAAAATCACCTATGTCTTTTTCGAGCAGACAAGGTGTCCATTATAATGATAGGGTAAATTTAGCAACTAAATTCAAGAACCTATCATTTCTGGTTGTTCTTAGTTAACCAATCCCGTATATTTTAAAAATCTTTCAAAAATGTGATATTTTGACACTCTAGTCTGATGGTGAGCAAGCATCTTAACTAGGGAAGACCAGGGGCCTTGGGAGTGGACAACCAAGAAATGGTCACGTCTACACATAGACTTTGCTGGGCCATTCCAAGGGAAAACATTCCTCATAGTAGTGGACTCACACTCAGAAGTGGCTGGATGTGTCCATTGTGAGTTCAATGTCGTCCTCTGCAGTCATAAGCACATTGAGACTCCTCTTGCAACTCACGGATTGCCAGATATCATTGTCTCCGATAATGGTGCCTCTTTCACCTCTGCAGAGTTCCAGGAGTTTGCCAGACGTAACAGCATCAGGCATGTAACCACAGCGCCGTACCATCCCAGTTCGAATGGCCAAGCCGAACGCATGGTCCAGACAACCAAAGAGGCCTTATCCCGAATTATTGTCGGTGACTGGCAAACACGTCTGGCTAGGTTTTTGCTATCGCAGCATATCACCCCCAATTCAGCAACCGGGAAAAGCCCTGCTGAACTTCTCATGAACCGACGACTGACCACTGCCCTAGATCGCCTCCATCCGGACTATGTGAGTGACATGCACCATAAGCAGGAGGTGAGCTGTGTGAGGGCATCATGGGCCAAACAGGAGTTTCAAGAGGATGATGACGTGTACATGAGAAGTTATACCGGCGGTCACAAATGGATCCCAGGCGTAATTGTGAGTGTCACCGGGCCGGTTTCGTACAAGGTGCAGACACCAGATGGGCAATTGCATCGCCGCCATGTGGATCAGTTGCGTGGCCGGTTGGCCTTGCGTGCGGACACAGCTTCCACAGAGCCTGGAAATCATGGTGACCTGCCAGGGTTACTTGAGGAATCACCACTGGAATTGGCCACGCCGGCAAGGCCAGGAACGCCAGACGCTGCCGATAACGCTGTGGCTAGGGGGAGTCCTGGTGGATCCGTGTGTGCGCCTGAGCCCGCCACTCCCCTACGACGTCCGGCGAGAGAGCGTCACCCGCCACGGCACTTAGCTCATTTTGTGAACTGGGGGAAAGGGGTGTAGTGTATTGGGGTTGGATGTGATGCACATGCGCACGTAAGAAGGCACATGCGCATATCGCGGTGCCTGACATGTTTTAGCCAGTTGGCTGTGAGCTAGAAAAGTACATGTATACTGTTCTGTACGGGTGTTTGCTATGAAGTTGTTCAGTAAATTACCCCCCTGTTATAACGTCTCACTTGTCTTCCTGACGGATCTTACAAAAAATATCTTATAAAACTACGTTTTTTATGTTAAAATCACCTATGTCTTTTTGAGCAGACAAGGTGTCCATTATAATGATAGGGTAAATTTAGCAACTAAATTCAAGAACCTATCATTTCTGGTTGTTCTTAGTTAACCAATCCCGTATATTTTAAAAATCTTTCAAAAATGTGATATTTTGACACTCTAGTCTAATGGTGAGCAAGCATCTTAACTAGGGAAGACCAGGGGCCTCTTAAATTTAGCAACTAAATTCAAGAACTTATCATTTTTGGTTATTCTTAGTTAAGCAACATACTATTTAATTTAAAAAATCTTTCAAACCGCGTGGGGGATATCGTGAACGCCGTCTTGGTGGCGTCTCTGGCATGGATGAGAGATCTCACACCCTGTAACAGGGGGTGTCCAAAAGCCTGGCAGGTAGAAAATTATAACCCACAGGGGTCCAATCCAAACAGTCTAAGGTCTCAAACACGCCCATGCCCCACAGCACCCGCTGCCCCCACCCCCAGCCCCACACAACCAGATGTTTTTAACCACCCGCACCCTTGTTTTACCTGTATTTAAAGGACCCTCGCTTATCTGTTTTAAACATCGATGCCAAACTGCATAAACATGTCTCACAGCTCTAACGAACAAGAGGTCACCATCTGCGACGGGGATGCCATTGACTCGGACGACCCAACGGCATGGCTGCAGCATCTGGGGCAAGAAATGGGGGAGAGCAAACTGGCCTTCCTGCCTGCAACGGCCCCTAATGACCCTATTCCTGACAGCGTCTACACATTCAAGATTGTCAGGTTGATAAAAGCGTTAATAGCCTGCATCTTGGACTATATTATTGAGCAGGATTTGAAAGAGGATTGTTATGGCTGTATAGTTAGTCATCATAGTCAGACTCAACACAGTTGCCTTTACGAACCTGACCAAAATTATTTCTATTTTAATCATGAAACAATATATAAAAGGCTGTTTCAACCCTACCTGTACTATATCCTGGAAGAGCCGCTGCGATTGATTGGAGAGCAATGTTCCACAGAGAAAATGAGCGGTATAGCCGAGGTTGTAGCTTTTGACCTGAGGCATGATCCGCACATCCGTCAGACTTTGGCTGCCATGAAAAATAGCCCTCCCGAAAAGTATCGAGACGCTGTTTTCGGTAAAACTTTGGAAGCATGGATAAATAAATCCAATACCCGAAAGCCGGAGAACTAGGAAACGGAATACGAAGTCTCTACCAAATAATAAATGAGGCACAATGAATGTGGAATCAGGCATGTTAGTGAAGGGCTGGAACAAAAGCCTGCACATCCAGTAGCTCACCAGGACCGCACTTGGGGTCCCCTGCTATAGATTATACATTGTTGCTACATATCCGTCTACAGGAACTTTTTACACGTATACTTAAAATAATTGTTTATGTAGGACTGTTAACAGGTTGTATGTATTTACATATGTAACAGGCTTATGTACAATTAAAATGTGTAGAAGTGAAAAGGTATATGTTGTTAATGTGGTAATATGTTTGACGGTAACACTTATTGCCAAAAGTGTTCAAGCCTTTGTGAAATTTATAAAACCCCTAAATGTAAAGAGTCAGGGGCTGTGTTTTTTAAATGTGTATAAAGTTTTAAAACAAACTCCGACACTGTCATTATTCTTTATCACACGAACTGTTTAAATTAAGGGATATCACATTTGTTGAAGGTATACCCGAAAGGTTGGATGACGATAACCTATTGCCTGCGTCTAAAACGTGTTTATTAATTATTGACGATGTTATGAAAGACGCTAGTAACAGCCAGCAGGTTGAGAAAGTATTTACACAATACGTTCATCATCGTAATCTCAGTGCACTCTATATGGTACACATTTAATTTTTTCAGGGTAAGACCAGCCGTACAATCAGTCTGAATACTAATGATCTGATATTGTTTAAGAACCCCCGTGACAATAACCAAATTAATGTGTTGGCTAGACAAACGTACCCCGGTAATACAAGATATTTTATGGAGTCTTTCAAACACGCTACAGGCGAACCATTCGGTTATCTGCTGATTGATTATAAAGCAAAGACGCCTGATTCATTGCGGCTCAGAACAGATCTACTTTCACCGCATCAAGCTGTGTATGTTCAGAAAAAAGAAATAAGCGCTGAGATACCATCATATCTGCGAGGGTTATGCGTAACCTGCCGCTTATGCAGATTCTTTTAAATGCAAAACCTGCACAAAGAAAACTTATTCTGCAAACGGCTTCAAAAGAACTGATCCTGTCGCTGTGTGAAGTTGCTTTTAATATACAGCGTGGTGTGATACCGCTCACAAGCCCTCAATATAAAAAGTTGGCTAAGAAAAAGGCTTATATCAGGAACAGTGCCGATAAAAAGATAGCTTTGGCTAGAAAGAAGAGAGTTATTAAGCAAAGAGGCGGGTGTCATGAGGGGGGCAGGGCGTCGTGACATATCGACTCTCCTTAAATTAATTCTACAAACTCCAGAAGTCACGGACCGAAAAGACAGAGACATCGAGAATGTGTCTGCGATAGATCACAGGTGATCTGTTCTCATCACCCGAGACCGACGCTCTGGCACATTGCATAAGCGCCGACTGCCACATGGGTGCCGGCATCGCTGTAGACTTTAAAAACCATTCGGGTGGCGTCCGTGAACTCCAAATGGCGAGGTTGTCACCTGGCGGTGTGGGAGTTCTGGAACGTGGACCGCGGACCATCACGAAGTCGATCGCCACCAATAAACCAACATACGCAACACTCTGCGCAAGCCTGAAAGCTATGAAGGTGGAATGCATCTCTCGTAACATCACCAAAGTGTCCATTCCGTGCATTGGCTGCGGGTTGGATCGGTTGCGTTGGGGAAGGGTGGCGGTGCTGATCGAAAGCGTGTTTCTACATTCCGGGATACAAATAACAGTTTATACCATGTAATCTGCGCACCCGCCGCGGCTGTGTGCGCGAACACAGCCGGTTGCTATATTAGCCAGTGACAGCGGCCCAGATAGCAGCGGTGCGATGACATTCTGCAATGGCGTCGCCATCAACAGCCTAGCCAATGGGTCCGGTACGCTTGTTGGTTAAATGCCACCATTCAATGTCTCTCTGTTACAGGAAAATTTAGAACTCTACTCGCTGCGGCTGAGTGGTCGGGCAAACACATCAAAGATACCATTCAAACGGCCACATAATGAACTCACTCCTGTCACCTGCTGCTGTGACCACGGGGTGACCTGGCCTCCCCAGCAAAACATGTAGCCTTTTAGAAATGTTTTTTAAACTCTCTGCCAGGCCAAAATGTTATTTCACCATACTTGTTCCATTTATGCATGCCAGGTCTATTTTTCCTAACTGTAATTGAAATTTGTGGATGGCCGTCAATAGTAGAAGGCTATAATAAAGAACATTGAACATTTATGGCATGAGCCTTAGACTATTGTAGCTCTCCAATCAATCGCAGCGGCTCTTCCAGGATATAGTACAGGTAGGGTTGAAACAGCCTTTTATATATTGTTTCATGATTAAAATAGAAATAATTTTGGTCAGGTTCGTAAAGGCAACTGTGTTGAGTCTGACTATGATGACTAACTATACAGCCATAACAATCCTCTTTCAAATCCTGCTCAATAATATAGTCCAAGATGCAAGCTATTGACGCTTTTATCAACCTGACAATCTTGAATGTGTAGACGCTGTCAGGAATAGGGTCATTAGGGGCCGTTGCAGGCAGGAAGGCCAGTTTGCTCTCCCCCATTTCTTGCCCCAGACGCTGCAGCCATGCCGTTGGGTCGTCCGAGTCAATGGCATCCCCGTTGCAGATGGTGACCTCTTGTTCGTTAGAGCTGTGAGACATGTTTTTGCAGTTTGGCATCGATGTTTAAAACAGATAAGCGAGGGTCCTTTAAATACAGGTAAAACAAGGGTGCGGGTGGTTAAAAACGTCTGGTTGTGTGGGGGCTGGGGGTGGGGGCAGCGGGTGCTGTGGGGCATGGGCGTGTTTGAGACCTTAGACTGTTTGGATTGGACCCCTGTGGGTTATAATTTTCTACCTGCCAGGCTTTTGGACACCCCCTGTTACAGGGTGTGAGATCTCTCATCCATGCCAGAGACGCCACCAAGACGGCGTTCACGATATCCCCCACGCGGTTTGAAAGATTTTTTAAATTAAATAGTATGTTGCTTAACTAAGAATAACCAAAAATGATAAGTTCTTGAATTTAGTTGCTAAATTTAAGAGGCCCCTGGTCTTCCCTAGTTAAGATGCTTGCTCACCATCAGACTAGAGTGTCAAAATATCACATTTTTGAAAGATTTTTAAAATATACGGGATTGGTTAACTAAGAACAACCAGAAATGATAGGTTCTTGAATTTAGTTGCTAAATTTACCCTATCATTATAATGGACACCTTGTCTGCTCGAAAAAAGACATAGGTGATTTTAACATAAAAAACGTAGTTTTATAAGATATTTTTGTAAGATCCGTCAGGAAGACAAGTGAGACGTTATAACAGGGGGGTAATTTACTGAACAACTTCATAGCAAACACCCGTACAGAACAGTATACATGTGCTTTTCTAGCTCACAGCCAACTGGCTAAAACATGTCAGGCACCGCGATATGCGCATGTGCCTTCTTACGTGCGCATGTGCATCACATCCAACCCCAATACACTACACCCCTTTCCCCCAGTTCACAAAATGAGCTAAGTGCCGTGGCGGGTGACGCTCTCTCGCCGGACGTCGTAGGGGAGTGGCGGGCTCAGGCGCACACACGGATCCACCAGGACTCCCCCTAGCCACAGCGTTATCGGCAGCGTCTGGCGTTCCTGGCCTTGCCGGCGTGGCCAATTCCAGTGGTGATTCCTCAAGTAACCCTGGCAGGTCACCATGATTTCCAGGCTCTGTGGAAGCTGTGTCCGCACGCAAGGCCAACCGGCCACGCAACTGATCCACATGGCGGCGATGCAATTGCCCATCTGGTGTCTGCACCTTGTACGAAACCGGCCTGGTGACACTCACAATTACGCCTGGGATCCATTTGTGACCGCCGGTATAACTTCTCATGTACACGTCATCATCCTCTTGGAAACTCCTGTTTGGCCCATGATGCCCCTCACAGCTCACCTCCTGCTTATGGTGCATGTCACTCACATAGTCCGGATGGAGGCGATCTAGGGCAGTGGTCAGTCGTCGGTTCATGAGAAGTTCAGCAGGGCTTTTCCCGGTTGCTGAATTGGGGGTGATATGCTGCGATAGCAAAAACCTAGCCAGACGTGTTTGCCAGTCACCGACAATAATTCGGGATAAGGCCTCTTTGGTTGTCTGGACCATGCGTTCGGCTTGGCCATTCGAACTGGGATGGTACGGCGCTGTGGTTACATGCCTGATGCTGTTACGTCTGGCAAATTCCTGGAACTCTGCAGAGGTGAAAGAGGCACCATTATCGGAGACAATGATATCTGGCAATCCGTGAGTTGCAAAGAGGAGTCTCAATGTGCTTATGACTGCAGAGGACGACATTGAACTCACAATGGACACATCCAGCCACTTCGAGTGTGAGTCCACTACTATGAGGAATGTTTTCCCTTGGAATGGCCCAGCAAAGTCTATGTGTAGACGTGACCATTTCTTGGTTGTCCACTCCCAAGGCCCCTGGTCTTCCCTAGTTAACCCCCTGAGGTCGGCTGGATCGGCGCCGATCCAAGCAGCAATACAAGTATATTACTATTTCTAACTTCGCGATATTTCATCATACACACGCGGCAAAAACATTGACAGAAACCTTAGAATCGCGACTTTCCGATTTGAGCACTGGCAAATAATATGGGATTTTTAAAATTAGATTAATTAGACCAAAAGTAAACCTTGCATTTCACTCTCTTTTTCACCTGGCAGGACCACCCCCCTTCTATTGACATGTTAACGAGGTGTTAGTTTCGGGGAGGGGCGTCGGGCCATGTGTGAGAATGCCGGCATAAACAACACATAAAATGTCCCGACAATTTGAAACACGTTTTATTCAAGATGGCAAGATTTTCTGCGTTCGAGTGTTTGAGAGCAGTGATGGAAAGCGACGAGGACAACAGCTCATCATGTCCCGATTCTGAAGAGGATTCAGATGAAGAGAGACAACATTTTCAATTTAGAATTGATCCAGATGAGGACCTTACTGAAGAGTAAGTAACTATATTTTATTTGCCATGTTATCAAATACTCGTGTAAATGTAGCCTATGAGTTCCGCGTCTTGTGACTACATATTACGCTTTTTGCAATGTAACAAAATGCAATATGTAAAAAGACTTTTCAAATGGCCTAAAATGTTTTAAAAACTCTTATGTGGCATATTGTCTGTGTTTACGCTTGCGATCTGTATTGTGCCATTTATTTTATTTCGCTTGTTTTCAAATACTCGTGTAAATATATGAGTTCCGCGTCTTGTGACTACATATTACGCTTTTTGCAACGTAACAAAATGCAATATGTAGCTACTCAAATGCAATATGTAAAATACTTTTCAAACAGCGTAAAATGTTTTAAAACTAAAATACTTTTCAAACAGCGTAAAATGTTTTAAAAACTCTTATGTAACATATTTTCTGTGTTTACGCTTGCGATCTGTATTGTGCCATTTATTTTATTTTGCTTGTTTTCAAATACTCGTGTAAATGTATGAGTTCCGCATCTTGTGACTACATATTACGCTTTTTGCAACGTAGAGATTTGTGTATGATGTAAATATCACATTTCCCAATGCCTATTCACTGTAATGCTCTTATGTATTGTGTGTCCTTACAACCTTTTGCTTTTTATGTTTACAGTGACGACGACGTGGAAGAACAAACTAATCCTGCTCCACCAAAAAAGCCACGCAAGACTCCTACACAAAGGTATGTGTCTTATGTGAATTATTGGTAGGCTGTATGATTTGTAATATGTGGCATTCCTCTGCCAGATGTGATGTTTGTATTCTGTAGATTTGTGTATGATGTAAATATCACATTTTCCAATGCCTATTCAATGTAATGCTCTTATGTATTGTGTGTCCTTACAACCTTTTGCTTTTTATGTTTACAGTGAGGACGATGTGGAAGAACAAACTAATCCTTCTCCACTAAAAAAGCCACGCAGGACTCCTACACAAAGGTATGTGTCTTATGTGAATTATTGGTAGGCTGTATGATTTGTAATATGTGGCATTCCTCTGCCAGATGTGATGTTTGTATTCTGTAGATTTGTGTATGATGTAAATATCACATTTTCCAATGCCTATTCAATGTAATGCTCTTATGTATTGTGTGTCCTTACAACCTTTTGCTTTTTATGTTTACAGTGAGGACGATGTGGAAGAACAAACTAATCCTTCTCCACTAAAAAAAGCCACGCAGGACTCCTACACAAAGGTATGTGTCTTATGTGAATTATTGGTAGGCTGTATGATTTGTAATATGTGGCATTCCTCTGCCAGATGTGATGTTTGTATTCTGTAGATTTGTGTATGATGTAAATATCACATTTTCCAATGCCTATTCAATGTAATGCTCTTATGTATTGTGTGTCCTTACAACCTTTTGCTTTTTATGTTTACAGTGAGGACGATGTGGAAGAACAAACTAATCCTTCTCCACTAAAAAAGCCATGCAGGACTCCTACACAAAGGTATGTGTCTTATGTGAATTATTGGTAGGCTGTATGATTTGTAATATGTGGCATTCCTCTGCCAGATGTGATGTTTGTATTCTGTAGAGATTTGTGTATGATTTAAATATCACATTTCCTAACAACCATTTTGGTTAGTTCTTACAGTGGTACCAGAGCGCCTCTACAAGTTGCCACAGAAAAGCCACGCAGGATTCGTACACCAGTATCACAAGCACCCAGGCATCCGCCATGGAAAACCGAGACCGCTCCTGATGAGGCTCCACCAGTGTCACGGTTCCAGCCTGCACGGCCACCTGGAGTGCAACTGAATTTGGCAGACAACCACACTCCTCTGGACTTGTTCAAACTGTATGTTCCTAGAGATGCTGTCAAAACACTGTGTAGGAACACGAACAAGCAGGCTGCCATGGCACAAGCAAAGGGCTCCAAGTACACGTGGACTGATGTTGGGGTAAAGGAATTCTACAGGTACATTGGACTGCTGTTTTACATGGCCATGGTAAAGCAGCACGAAATCAGGGATTACTGGCGACAGAATACCATCTATTCTTTAGCATTCCCGGTGACGATTATGGCCAGGGACAGATACAGAGCTATTTCCTGGAATGTACACATGAGTGATCCAGACAAGGACCAAGAAAATGACCGGAAGCGGGGAACGCCACAGTACGACAAGCTGTTCAGGCTCAGACCTTTCATGGACACAGTTCAGCATGCCTGTAAAACCTTCTTTCATCCTCGCAGGAACATTTCAGTGGATGAAAGAATGGTAGCATGGAAGGCAAACTCCGGTATGACCCAGTACATGAAAGCAAAGCCTATAAAGTGGGGTTTCAAGTTGTTTGTACTGTGTGACTCTAGTACTGGGTATACTGTGGACTTTTCTGTGTACCCAGGAAAAAACTACTTTCAGATAGGACAAGGAGGACTTACATATGACACTGTAATGTCACTTGTGAATCGGGATTACTTGGGTTCTGGATATCATGTGTACATGGACAATTTCTACACAAGCCCAAAGCTCTTCAGGGACTTGCTTGCACTAAACATTGGTGCTTGTGGGACATATAGGGACAACAGGAAGGACTGTCCACGCACTGATTCAAATGCTTTGACTAAGAAGTCACCCAGAGGAAGTATCAGGTGGATTAGGGATGGTCCTCTGGTGTTTGTGAAGTGGGTGGACACTAAAGTTGTGCCTGTCTGCTCTACCATCCATGCAGCCTTCGATGGGGACACAACAAAAACGGAGGGTGAAGCAAGATGGTGTCTGGATCATAAAGGACTTTCCGTGCCCTTCACCCATCATCCACTACAATAAGCACATGGGGGGTGTTGATCTGTCTGACCAACTCATACAGTACTACACAGCACAGCACAAAACAATGAAATGGTACCGGAAATTGTTTTTACATTTCTTGGACATTGCCGCCATAAATGCATACCTCCTACACAAAGAACTGTCATCACTGCGACAACAGGAAGCCATGACGCACAAGGCTTTCCAGGAGGAGCTCACTGCACAGCTGTGTGGTGTCTCACAGAAGATACCCAGACAACAGGCTACTTTTGATCATGTGCCTGTGCCCACTGGAAAAAAGACTATGGATGTTAGCAAACGGGCTTCTGTTGGTCGCAAGAAATGCGTACTCTGCACGATGTCTGGGAAACAACAGTGCACTCCATGGGAGTGCAAGGCTTGTGATGTGCCCTTGTGCCTACAGTTGACCAGAAACTGTTTTGAGAAGTGGCACCGAAGACTGTAAAAACAAGATGTTTTAATGTTTCACCGTGTTTTAATTTAGATTTTTTTTTGTATATAGTTTGTGCTGTTTTCAATAAATCTTCCAAAATGGAAAAAAGCGTATTTTTTCTGTCTTCTGCATGACTCACTGACTTGCTTACTGTCAGTGGCTTTTGTCTTTGTCTGATGGCCTGGCCTTTGTGACAGAGATGGCCCATCTGACAGATCTTAGAGGTGTGGACAATGAATCATGAATATTCAGGTATTTAGCATTTAGCCCTCCCACAGCCTGAAATAAATGTGACCAGTTCTGATAAAAACAGGTTTTTAGCTATTTAGATCTCAGATGTGCTAAACTATTTTCACACTTACATAACCAAGACCTTTGTGAACAAACGCACATTGGCAAAACAATTCGTCACTATAGTTTAGTGTGTGCTTTCACAACTTTTGTGACAGCAGAAAAATTTACTATTTTAACTTGTGTGTTTGTAGATCTATTTACAAGCTGCATATGATACTGACCAAACTATTGATGGCATACAAATGTAGCTGTGATTGTCTTTTCAAATAAAAATATCAAACACTTTGGAGTAAGTGTGTGTTAAATTGATGAAATTGAGATAAATATCAGACCATGCCAAAATCAAAAAAAAATCTAAAAGCTTAGCACGGACCTCAGGGGGTTAAGATGCTTGCTCACCATCAGACTAGAGTGTCAAAATATCACATTTTTGAAAGATTTTTAAAATATACGGGGATTGGTTAACTAAGAACAACCAGAAATGATAGGTTCTTGAATTTAGTTGCTAAATTTACCCTATCAT
>JAINUG010000480.1:192010-261111 GCA_029706075.1 Aldrovandia affinis
GCTAGGTGATGCCCTGCAGGCACCTCAAGCACAAGACAGCTCCAAAGACTTGGATGGATACCTGGCCATTTCAGCATATCATATGGATTAGCTGAAGTCCTTTCCAGCTGTGTGCAAGATGTCTGTAAAGCTGAACACGCCTCTCTACCTGCCTCAGCAGCCCGTGAGCTATTTAGCATTGCAAGACTTGTCTTCAGCCCAAGAAGAGCAAGACTGCATTCACACAATTTTGAGAACCAACTTCTGTTGAAGATGAACAGCAAATTTTATAGTTTCAAGTAATGACTGCTATTACTTTCAGTGCTGCTTCAGTCATGTTTTGATTTTGTGTGATTTTGTGGATGATTATGTTATGATGTGGTAGCAGCACTCAAGTACTGAGTACTTTATTTTAATTTTGTTATATGACTGGGATATTCTGTCCCAGGGCTATGGATGTACATGGGTTCTGCACTGACTTTACAGGCTACATAAGACCATTGATCCGGATTGGTCAAGAGAAAACAGGTTGTACACACACCAGGGAAAGAGGGAGGGATGGACGAATGAAGGAGTGGGAGGGAAGAAGTTCTTGTTATGTAGACCTTGTTGTGTAGACCTACACACCCAGCGCACACTTCAAACATGAACAAACCTTAAAACATATGGTGGGCTCCAACAGACAAAGCCCCCTGCCATAAACACCTCCCCTCCACTATTTTATCGCATGGTAATAAAAGAAAATAAACAGGAAATCAAACAGGATATCAAAAAGTAAATAAAAAAGAAATTAAATAAGGGGTGTGTAGAGCCCTATATATACTACTGCTAATAATACATGGCGACTCACTGTAGATTACCGTGTAGCCAATAAGTGTATTGATAAGCTCACAACTCTAGTTGCTGATCCCTCTACAATCTTGAATAATCTTCCAACTGATGCCACATGGTTCTCAGTAGTGGATATGGCAAATGGTTTTTGATCTGTGCCTCTGCATCCCAACTACCAATCTTGGCTTGCATTTACTGTTGGGGACACTTTTTTGTGCATGAGGATCAGGGATTTATGACCGCGTGTCTTACACAAGACCATGGGGGTCAGTTACGACCTGTAGCCTATTATTCCTCTCGACTTGACACAGTCGCACAGGGAATGGGTCCTTGCCTCAGAGCAGTCCAGGCTGTTTATCTTGCGCTCCTTGCCTGCTCTCCTGCTGTCCTAGATCAGATGGTCACAGTCAAATGCCCACATGCAGTACACTCTCTTTTGACTAATGGTAGAGTGCTCTCTGTTACAGCTCAGCGCTGGGGAAATTGGCTCTCTGTTCTCACTGCCCCTAACATCATGATAGCCAAGGCACCAGTGACTAACGTCTCTTCACTCATGATGCCACTTTTAGCTGATGCCCCAGAGGATGATATTGACACTGAAGACCATGATTGTCTGACTTTGGCTCACACACCTCCCTCTCTTTACTCTGAAACACCTCTCACAAATGCACAGTTTGAATTCTACACTGATGGCTCTTCTCGAGTCATCAGTGGTGTTCTTTGCTCAGGGTGGGCTGTAGTCACACCCACTCATGAGGTGGCTATAGGCCGTCTTCATGATAACACTTCTGCACAACAGGCTGAGATACATGCCCTAACTCAGGCTTGTGTTCTTGCTACTAATTGCAGTGTTAACATTTATACTGACTCTCGTTATGCGTTTGGTGTTGTTCATGATTTTGGTTCTCTTTGGAGGCAGCGTGGGTTTCTAACAGCAGCTGGCACACCTATTAAGAATGCACAGTACATTGACGCTTTAATGTCCTCTTTGCAATTACCTAAGCAGTTGGCCGTCATAAAAGTGAAGGCACACACCACTGCTGATTCAACAGAAGCAAAAGGCAACACGCTTGCAGATCATGCAGCAAAACGGGCATGCTCTTTGTCTCAGATCTCCATTGCTTCTGCTACTCAAGTAGCCACAACTACTAATGCTTTAGTACAGATGTACAAAGATGCTCCAGGTTTCGAAGTTTGGCATTGGATTGAGTCTAGTGCTAAGGTTGCTCCAGATGGCACCTGGACCAAAGGGGGGAGATATGTGGCACCAGATTCACTTCGTCCTTATTTGGCAGCTCAGATTCATAGGCACCGACAAGATGATTAACAGGTTCAGTACACAGTGGTGGAATTCCAAGTTTCGTGAACACGCTGTAGTAACTGTTAAGAACTGTATTTTATGTCAGCAAAATAAACCTTCTCCTGCTGTTCGCACTTCAGCTGAGAAAGCGCCCGCGCCACCTGGTCCATTCAGACGGCTGCAGCTAGACTACATAACTCTGCCCCCATGTCAGGGAAAACAGGATGTGCTTGTAGTGGTTGATACATTTTCTAGATGGGTTGAAGCTTTTCCTACTAAGAAGGGCACTGCTACTCACACTGCTAAAGTTCTGGTGAAAGAGATCATTCCCAGGTGGGGTTTGCCACAAGAGATCGAGTCTGACCAAGGGACACACTTCACAGGGAAGGTGGTTCATGAAGTCAGCAGATTGTTGAGTGTCCAGTGGAAATTGCACTGTCCACACAGGCCGCAGGCCTCAGGACAGGTTGAAAGAATGAATCATGTGCTGAAAGAAAGGTTAGCTAAAATGTACCAAAGTGGAGTTCCATGGCCTGATGCTCTGCCGGCCGTGCTTTGCAGTATCAGGGCAACTAACAACAAGACAACTGGGCTTAGCCCGCATGAGGTCATCACAGGAAGGCCAATGTCACTACCAGGTACCATAGACCTCAGAACAGCTGATGTTCATTTGATGTCAGATTCTCTGTTGCAGTACTGTATCAATCTATGTCAGGCAGTACAAAGCGCCCAGAAGCAGGTTAAGGAAGCATGGCAGGATCCTCCTAAGGGGGGACATTCCTTAGTACCTGGTCAATGGGTTATGATTAAGAAATTTGTTGGACCACCCCTCTCCCCCAAATGGGACGGCCCTTTCCAAATACTGCTCATCACAGATGCAGCTGTAAAATGTCAGGGAAGAAAAACCTGGACACATTTCCAGCACTGCAAGTTGATTCCCCCTCCTGCAGGGCAGGAAGGGACAGAGCAGGGCCAGTGAAGGGAACGGCAGAGAACCGGAGGCCCGAGGAAACCAGAGGCTCTAGGCACTGGGGCCAACCTACGGGTGAAGACTCAAACTATTCACCGGTTCTCCTCCTTACACCACTCCCTGAGGGAGAGAACAGGGGAAGAGGGGGGGGGGGAGAGAATCAATTAAAAAATAAAAAGAATAATAATAACAAAGATATGATGCTGCTGAAGAGATCGTTTTCTGTGTCTGTGGTGTGTGTGTTTCTCCCACAGGTCCAGTGTCCAGTGTGCCTGCCGCAACTGCTGTTGGATGGGACTGGTGGAAGAAACGCCTCAGTAACCTGCCCCTCGCCAGACAACATCTGGGAAACCGGCTGGCTCTTTGCTACTATCCCCCCTACCTCATCGTGGACCATCCTCCTCTCACCATGAGCTTGTGGATGGTCTTGCTTTACATGGGCTGTCTGCCCCACACAGATGGCCGACTGGAAACACTGATGAGATCACCATCATCACCAACATTCACATGACTAGTGAATATCTCCCAGACAGCAGGCCTGCCTTATGACCCAATTAATTGCTATATGTGCAAGGCTGACATTGTCTGCACAGTATGGCATAGAGCTGATGACAATCAACTAACACCAGTAGCAATGGCTTTTGGCAACAGGACCATAGTTCACTCGAAGAGAACTATGAACACTACTTTCAGCTGCTCAATTTCCGCAGGATGTAAGCTGGAAATTCTAAGGGCTGGCCTCCATGATGCAGGAGCTTATCATTGCCAGAAAATTCAGGCCAAACTAAAGACTAATAGCAAGCTTCACATCACTTTTGAAATCTATATGCCACAGATTACATGATGCTACAAATGCCAAACACTACAACTTATCGTATGTGTGATGAACTGTGACTTTCCTTTTTCTTTGTGATCCTCTCTTATGGGAGGATCAAATGGGGGATTGAAGAATTGTGTATTCTGTCTGTAACTGTGCCATTTTGACGAGGTCATCTGTATAGGAATGAGTGAGTTGATTAGACAGTAAGTTCCTGTCTTTGATCACCAATGCTTTATCAGCAAACAGTGTCTCTTCTATTCAATGAGCTAATCAGACGCTATCACTTCCTGACTTCCTTGCTGGTGCTTTGTTAGCAACACAAAGGCTATGCATATATTCAGGTGAGAAACTCATTGAATGGGGGTGTGTCACTTCCTGACTTCCTTGCTGGTGCCTTGTTAGCAACACAAAGGCTCAAACTCATCATCTGTCCCTATGTATATATTCAGGTGAGAGACTCATTCACTTTAGACTCTTTACCAACTCGCTGTGGACCGCTGTGTGTAATAAACTTGCATTTCAAGTCAGACTGCTGAGTCTCCTGGTCGTCTCTTCGGAAGAAGCTAACACAGTCAAACAATTTATTACATGTAGTTCCACTAATACTGTTTACCTTTTACATTGCCCCTGCGGCCTACAATACATAGGGAAATGCAACTGCCAATTGAGAATCCGCATTAACGAACACAGAAGTGCCATATGCAGGAATGATCCCAAGTCTCCTGTAGCGAGACACTTCCATGAGTCACAACATCCAGTCTCCTCACTCCGTTTCTGTGGCATAGACCGAATACTCACATCACGCAGACATACTAACACAGAACAAAAATTACTACAATGCGAAAGTAAATGGATTTATTTATTAAAAACAGAACACCCATTGGGCATGAACGAGACACTGAACCTCTCCTGCTATCTATAATTGCTCCTTCCTTTCTCCCCTTGTCCAGTGAACCCCACATACGCCTTCATTACTTCTGATTTTGAATTATAAAATTGTGCAAATGTGATTGGATTATTATGTGTACCCTCCTCTGTACCATTGCATTATCAATTAAATGCATGTCTTCGTAACATTGCCGACCGGTGATTCCAATCAACTCTGCTTGCTCTGCGCAATCGCCTGGCCTAATGACGTGTACGTCTGCAGGTGATGTCAATTAACTACTTGAATATGATGTATATATCTAACTCTACCTCTGTATGCTTGATGTTATACTGATGATGGTCATTTGACCGAAACGTCTGTCTCTTTTGCCTATTAAAAGACCTCGTTTGGGATATTCCCTCTTCTACACACAGTGTGCGGGTTCCATATTCATTCATTTATTTATTGCGGCTATTGCAGCTTTTGAACCTACGCACCTGTGGTTACTATTATCCAGTTGGCGCGGCTTCACCTCTCCACAACGATTGTTTGATAGGTACAATGAAACTTCATTTGGACCACAATCATTAAACATGCGACCGCAAGATCATGCCACTCAAGCAACTGCTTTATTGTTCCCCACAACAACAATACATCGTTAGATGGTTCCTACTACATCACATGTTAGTACCCATCACTACAGTTATTCCCCCCTCTCTCCCCCACCACAGATAGCTAACATTAGCTACACAATCCTGTGGGAACAGCTATGAACAGGCTATGCTAATGATGCTAAGTGACTAAAAATTAATGTTGCGGTTCATGCGGATTCATCTTAATTTACCTCAATGTGTTTCCTGAGGTTGGACAGGGAGTTCTTGAATGCCAATATCGGCGTAATTTTTTGTAAGCATAAGTGACACATCTTTTACTACAAGATAAGAAAACATTTCTTGCAAATATGGCCATGGGTGTTCATCTTCTACACAGTCGTTTGTTGCCGCTAGAGTAACAAGTGCCATTTCCAAATCAATCTCCATCATGAAGTCTTCTTCCCCAATGATTCACGTACTAGTCCGTCGACATGTCTGGACTTGAATGAAATTAAAATTTGAACCGCGGCTTTGAGGGCACCTGTTTGCACTTGCGCATTAACTTGATTAACCAATGATCTAACTTCTTGCAGTTGTGTTTCAAAATCATTGGCTACCAAATGTCTTCCGATTTGATTTTGTTGTAGTAACGAGTAACAAAGATGCTTATGGAGAAATGTATTGGAGTAAAAGTCAAAGTGAAAGTCGTCAGAAATATAAATAGTAAAGTGCAGATACCCAAAACAACGGCTTAAGTAAAGTAACAAAGTATTTCTACTTTGTTACTATACACCACTGATGGTGTCCTTACACTTCCTGAAGCTGGTTCATTTTATACCATATTGAATAAATTATTCTAGCTATCTATATCATTAGCTACTGTTAGCAAGCTTCCTTCTTTAGCACTGGGCAGTGGATCCACACCCTGAAGGGCTACCCCTTGTAGTGCTGATTGTAGGCGCGCTTCTGTCATAGTCCCGCAGCGTCCTGGGCCTGGCGAGAGAAGTCGTGTGCCACTCATAGCCGTTCCAGCAGCTGGCGGTAGTAGCAAGCCTCTATACGAGCTGGTTCCCCCATGCTCGGGTGGGGCCCCGAACACCAAGTCCACAGGCGTCTGGAGCTCCCGCCCGAACATCAGGCGGCGGGCGTGCAGAGGCTGGACTCCTCTACGGCAGTTCTGTAGGACCACAGGACCAGGGACAGATGGCAGTCGCTGGTGCTGGCTGGCGAGGATGGCAAGCATTGCAGTCAGGGTCTTGTTGAACCGCTCGACAAGACCGCCACTCTGGGGATGGAGTGGCGTCGTCTGGGTCTTAGCCACCCCCAGCCAGCTGCAGACCTCAGCCAGCACCTGCGACTCGAAGTTTCGCCCCTGGTCACTGTGGAGTTGGGCGGGGACCCCGAACCAGGCGGACATCTCCTCGACCAGCTTCTCCGCTGTTTTTGCGGCACTTTGGTCCGGCACTGCGTATGCCACGAGCCACTTTGTAAAATAGTTCATGGCCACAAGGACATTGTTAGGTTCACGAATTCAAATTACCTTAAAAGAGGATAGAGAATACTTGCACCAAATGAAAGACAGAACAGTCAATTCAAAATCAAGCAGAGATTATTTAACCCAATGCATTCGGGGTTCAATGCCTCCCTGTCAGACAAAGAGCAACTCTTTTCCTGCAGATTCTTCTTCTTATACACAATAGTTACCCTTAGACAGATGCTTTAGCCTTGCCCACACACCAGTCACAAGACAGTTATTTTCTCCATCTCTGAGAGAACCTAATCTTTTGGCAGACACTCTCTGCCCTTGAGACTGTGGCGGTCAGCTACCCATGCAAAACAGTTCCGCAAAACAGATTTAGTACAAGTATGTGAAGTTATTCAGAAACAATTTTTAAACACAGAATTTCTCTATCAACATAGCGGTTACTGGCCTCAGTGACAGGGAAAGGGCCGAGGACGTCCACACCCACCCGCTCCATCGGGGCCCCCACCATGTAGCGTTGCAGAGGGGAGTGGGAGCGCCTGGTAGGCCCTTTGCATGCTGTACAGGAGTCGCAGCAGTGGACGTGCAGCTCTACATCCCGGCGGCACCCAAGCCAGTAAAACTGCCCCCACAGTCGTCACAAAGTCTTACTGATGCCGAAGGAGCGCTCGGGGAACGAGGAGTTGGAGGAGGTCGCTTCCCAGCCCGGGCGCCTGCCATCACCGATACACCAGCCCGTCCCACAACTCAAGGCTCCTCCACTGCCCATAGTAGGCTTTGAGCTCAGGCCCCTCAGCCGAGACCTCAGCCCATTGCGGCGGTCGTCCAGCCTCCAGCCAGCCCCTCACCTTCCGTAGCATGCCGTCTGCCTCCTGACCCTCCCGCAGCTGCTCTGGTGACACTGGCAGCCACCCCGCCTCACTGATGGTGTGGACTGCAGCCACCTCTGGCTCTACCTGGCTCTTTTCTTCTTGCCGGTGGCAGTGCCCGCAGCCAAGTTCAGCACAGGGACGGCGGGACAGGGCGTCGGCGTTGGTGTGGTGCCGCCCAGCCCTGTGCTCGATCTGGAAGTTGCACTCCTGTAGCTCTTCCAGCCACCGTGACACTTGGCCCTCTGGGTGTTTGAGGTTCAGGAGCCAGGTGAGCGAAGTGTGGTCAGTTCTGAGGCGGAAGTGGCTGCCTTGGGGGTAGGGCCTGAAGTGCTTCAGTGCTTTCACCACTGCCAGCAGCTCTCTGCAGGTCACGCAGCAGTTTTGCTCTGCCCGGCTCAGGACGCCGCTGTAATAGGCAACCGCCCTCTCCCCGTCACTGTCCTCCTGAGAGAGGACGACTCCCACTCCCACGTTACTGGTGTCAGTGTCCACAATGAACGGGCGGTACACGTCCGGATACGCCAGTACTGCCATTCTGACCCGGCCAATGTCTTTTGCGCACTCCTCCGTCCAGACGAACAACTGGTACTTGTCGGTGAGGCGATGAAGGGGACTGGCAATGGAGGCGAAACCCCGCACAAATCGCCGGTAGTAGCTCGCCAGCCCCAGGTAACTACGTAGCTCACCTACGTTCGCCGGGGTCGGCCAGTCCCGCACGGCAGTCACCTTAGCTGGGTCAGTGTCTACCCCTCACTCACTCACAACATGCCCCAGGAAGGCCGTCTCCCTCCAGAGCAGCTGGCACTTCCGGGGATTCAGCCGAAGCCCAGCCTGGTGAATCGCAGCGAGCACGTTGTGGAGGTTAGCGAGGGCGTGCTCAAAGCTGCTGGACCCCGCGATGTGGTCAAGCACCTCGTCGATGCGGGGGAAAGGGTAGGCGTCTTTCCGTGTTACGGCGTTGAGGCGCCAGTAATCAACGAAAAAACGCCACTCTCCGTTCTTCTTCCACACTAGGATGGCAGGGGCTGCACACGGGCTGCTGGAGGGATCAATAATGCCCGCGACGGCCATCTCCTTAACCTTCTCCTCCACCCCCAGCCGCTTTGCGAGTGACAACCGGTGAGGGCGCAAGCGAACCGGTGCAGCATCACCAGTGTCAATGGTGTGCTGCACTAGATCAGTCTGCGTGCATTCCTCATTGCAAGTAGTGAAAAGGTCTGCATTGTCCTCCAGCAAGTGCTCAAGCTGTTGGCATTGGCAAGGGTCTAGGCCGCTACAGCTACGTTGCCACAGCTCGCACACAGCGCCCGACGTCTTAACAGAGGGTGAGGCAGGTAGCGACAGAGGGGCATGGCAAACAGGGGCAGGCAAGGTACTACCTGTTGTTGGGATACACATGAGAGTTTGCACTCCATCTATCAATCAATCAATCAATCTTTATTTTTGTATTGCGCCATTTACAACAGGTTGTCACACAGCGCTTCACAATTGGCATTTTCCAGAGGGAATCAAAAAACCAGAAAACCATTGGAGCCAATGTAGGAAACTGGAAAATTATTCCCTGACCCCTTAAAAGGCGGTCGAGATGAACTCCTGGAAAATTGTGGGATACAGAGAAAAACAACACAAATAGTCCTTGAGGCTCATGTGGCTTAACAGACCACTGGAAGGGCATTCTAAGTGTAGGAGTGGGGTGGACCTCATCCCTCCAGATACCAGGGCAGGGCGGGGATGGAACCAGCAGCTAGGGTCTGGGCCAGCGGCATCCGGCTAACACATGGCAGGGGTGGGGGGTTGACTCTGGGGCAGGTGAGCTCCGGGCAGGTGCCACGGAGCCGGGGAGAAAAGAGGAAAGGTGCAATTATGACTATGATAAATATCACGCCGGATCAGGGAAGAGTAGTGATAACACTTTTGCACCAGCAGAAGTAATCTAGGGCAGCATAACTAATTAGGTGAGTGGCACAGGGAGCACGCAGCCATGAGGGCACTCAGAGACCATCCCACCACATCATCAGCAGTCCTGATAGGGCGGATCATCACTTATGATTGGTGACAGTAAGGATAGCTCATTGCACCAGAAGGCTCTATTGCTACGCCCCCTCCACATCTGCACCTAATGACTATAAGAGAGACTAAAGAGATGCGTTTTTAACCTAGACTTGAAAATTGAGACCGTGTCTGACTCCTTCACAGAGATGGGTAGACTGTTCCACAGTAAAGGAGCTCTATAGGAGAAAGCTCTGCCACCTGCTGTATTTTTGATATTCTAGGGACTACCAAGTTGTCTGCATCTTGTGAGCGAAGTGAACGTGGGGGATTGTACGGATGAAGTAGATCCGTCAAGTAAGAGGGTGCAAGTCCATGCAACACCTTATAAGTTAAGAGGAGTACCTTATAGTCTACACGATAGTTTATAGGAAGCCAGTGAAGTGACGCTAACACAGGACTAATGTGCTCATATTTCTTTGTTCTAGTCAGGATCCTTGCAGCAGCATTCTGTACGAGTTGTAGGCTCCTGAGTGAGGCATTGGAACAGCCAGACAGTAATGCATTGCAATAATCTAATCTAGATGTAACAAAGGCATGTACCAATTTTTCTGCATCTATTAATGACAGGAAGCCCCTAATTTTGGCAATATTCCTCAGGTGAAAAAAAGGCTACTCTGGAAATGTTTTTGATGTGACTATCAAATGAGAGACCAGGATCTATAGTAACACCAAGGTCTTTTACCGCCAAACTTGCAGCAACAGAGCAACCATCCAGATTAAGAGATAAATCAGATAACCCTCTTCTGAGGTTTTTTGGCCCCAAGACCAACATCTCTGTTTTATCAGTATTCAGCAATAGAAAATTATCTGACATCCAGTCTTTTATGTCTTTAAAACAGGCCTCCAACTGTTCGAATTGTCCTTCGCCAGGTTTCATTGATAGGTATAATTGTGTCATCTGCGTAGCAGTGAAAATGTACGCCATGTTTACGAATGACATCACCAAGTGGCAACATGTAAAGGGAGAACAATAATGGCCCCAAAACAGAACCTTTGAGGGATGCCATATTCCACCTTGATGAGAGCAGAGGGCTCGTCATTTAACTGCACAAATTGATATCTATCTGATAGGTAGGATTTAAACCAGGAGAGTGCCTGTCCACGCAGTCCAACTAGGTTTTCAAGTCTGCTCAGAAGAGTTTGGTGGTCTATTGTGTCAAACGCAGCACTTAAGTCCAAAAGCACAAGAATAGAGACACATCCACAGTCAGCTGATATCAGTAAGTCATTGACAACTTTAATAAGAGCAGTCTCAGTGCTATGGTGTTGCCTAAATCCTGACTGAAAAGTTTCATAGATGTCATTTGATGTCAGGAACGAAGTCAGTCTCTGAGCTACAGCTTTCTCTAGAATTTTTGAGAGAAAAGAAAGATTAGAAATTGGCCTGTAGTTACTGAGATTTTCTGGGTCAAGGTTTGGTTTCTTTAAAAGTGGCTTAATTACTGCCACTTTTTGAGAATTTGGCATATAGCCTGATGAAAGAGACAGATTAATAATGTCTAGCATGGATTGCCCCTTGCCTTTTCCTCTCTTTTTTACCTGGAAACACCGTTCCCCTTCTATTGACATGGTATCTAGGTGCTAGTCTCGGGGAGGGGCGCCGTCTCGCCAACGCCAGCAGGTCCAGCAGTATTTGCAGTACTGTGCCCTCCAGGGCGAGTGCCAGGTGTGTCGCCGCCACACCCTCGCTCCAGCCGCAGTAACAGGCAGCTAGCGGCAACTGGGCTAGGTACGGCTCCCACTGCGCTGCCCTGCTGTATCTGGCTAGCTTTGGCTGCGTGTTAGCTGGCACGCTAACGCTAGTCATTTCCAGGTGCATAGGCTGAACCACGCTGGCTCCATCAGGTCGCTGTGCCTTGCATGGCCCCGGTCTTAATATTATTAATAATAATAATAATAATAATATACGCGAAGTCGGGGTTCGTGGCTCAGAAATCTTCTCTTCTCTTTATTGAAGTCATCACAGCAAGATCAGTAGCACACTCTGACCCTTTCAACCGGGCGAACGGTCTTTTTATTAGACCCTGGTTCGCCCTAATTGGCCATCGAGTTTACCAACAAACAACAAATTACACATGCCACAAAAAGGAACATGTATTTGCATAAAACTAGCTAGTTAGCTAGCTACACAGAGATAAAAAAGAACAAGCTAGCTAGCTAGCTACACACAGATAAAAACTAACAAGCTAGCTAGCTAGCTACACACGGATATTTCCAAGTACAACTATACACTGATAGTTACAAGTATTTAGCAACAAGCTACACTAACAGGGGTAAGATCGCCACACAATCATTTAGAATGGCGTGAAGACCGCAGTCAATCGTTCCTTGTTTGCAGAATCTCTGAGTTGAATGTACTGTCAGTACAATAGACTTTAAATCATTAAGGAAGTACGCCTGTCATGAAAGCAGCTTGTGTGTGAGCAACACACCTTTATATCATTAAAATAATAGAGTAAATTCACGTGGAACAAAGGAACCAGCAGACGACTCTTGAAAATAATGTTAATGTATTAAGGGAAATGAAGGATGGTCTTTTCACAGAATTAAAAAAATCGCTGCTTTTATCTTTCTCCCCTAATCTGGATGTCGCTCTGGATAAAAGCATCTGCTAAATGCTTAAAATTTAAAATGTGAAAAAATGATGTACTAGCTCGATGAACTATGACCATGACAGCTCCGCCTCCATTCGCTAACCAACCAATCAATGCTGTGTGTATCTACGGGACATGTTGCGAGTTAGATTTTTGTGCTAGGTACGCAACATTTACATTTTACATTTTAAGCATTTAGCAGACGCTCTTATCCAGAGCGACTTACAAGATGTGCATTAATACAAGGTGAGAACAATCAAAGTTAGCGTACAAGATCAGTGCAGTAAAACGGCAAAAGACATCATTGCAGGTGTCTGCGTATCATACCTGTAACATTGGGAAAGAAAAAAGGTTAGTTTTTTTTTTTTTTTTTTTTTTTGAACAAGTAAACAGTGGTGACGACAGATTGACTAGATGGACAGTGTTCAGTGGTAGTGGAGTCTGAAGAGGTGGGTTTTGAGTCTCTTGCGGAAGATTGAAGTGATTCCGCAGTCCTGACCGACATGGGGAGGTCGTTCCACCAACGAGGGACCAGGACAGAGAAGAGGCGAGACCGCGAGGTGAGCGGCTGCCAGGCGCCCGGAGGGATGGGGCAGTCAGTCTGCCAGCGGAGGCGGAGCGGAGGGGTCTGGACGGGGGTAGGGCGTGATGAGTGACTGGAGGTATCGGGGAGCAGTACCTCTGGCGCTTGAAAAGCCAGCACCAGTGACTTGAATCTGATGCGTGCTGCGATGGGGAGCCAATGCAGAGAGGAGAGTAGAGGGGTGACGTGGGTGAACTTCGGCTGGTTGAACACCAGGCGAGCAGCAGCGTTCTGGACAAGTTGCAGTGGCTTGATGGCACAGGCCGGAAGGCCGGCCAGCAAGGAATTGCAGTAGTCCAGACGTGAGGTCACCAGGGCCTGGACCAGGAGTTGAGTGGCCTCTTGGGTGAGGAACGGTCTGATCCTCCGGATGTTGTGGAGGGAGAAACGGCAGGTCCGAGAGATCGCTGCAATATGGCTCGAGAAGCACAGCTGGTTGTCCAGGGTTACCCCAAGACTCCTGGCAGACTGGGACGGAGACACTATGGAGCCTTCCACGGTAATTGACGCATCAATCATCGGGGAGCCCTTCGCTGGGAGGAAGAGCAGCTCTGTCTTCCCCAGGTTCAGCTTCAGGTGGTGGGTAGACATCCATGCGGAGATGTCAGCCAGGCATGCAGAGATCCGTGCCGGGATCTGGGTATCAGATGGAGGGAAGGAGAGAAACAGTTGAGTGTCATCAGCATAACAGTGATAGGAGAAACCATGAGCAGAAATAACAGAGCCAAGTGACTTGGTGTACAGAGAAAATAGGACAGGGCCTAGCACCGAGCCCTGCGGGACACCGGTAGAGAGGGTGCGGGAGAGGAGAGGGATCCTCTCCAGGCCACCTGGTAGGACCGGTCAGCCAGGTAGGACTCAAACCATGTCAGCACAGATCCAGAGATTCCCATCTCGACGAGAGATGAGAGCAGGATCCGGTGGTCCACGGTGTCGAACGCTGCCGACAGGTCAAGGAGGAGGAGGACGGAGCTAAGGGATCGGGACTTAGCGACGTGAAGAGCCTCAGTGACCGCAAGGAGAGCAGTCTCTGTGGAGTGGCCTGCTCTGAACCCAGATTGGTTGGGATCAAGTAGGTCGTTCTGTAAGAGATGAGCAGACAGTTGATTATAGACAGCCCGCTCTAACGTTTTGGAAAGGAATGGGAGGAGAGAGACAGGTCGGTAGTTAGAGATGACAGCAGGATTCAGAGAGGGTTTTTTGAGGAGGGGGACAACCTGAGCGCATTTGAGGGAGGAGGGGACAGAGCCAGAGGAAAGAGAGGAGTTAATGACATTAGAGACAACGGGAGGATGTCCATAGCAATGGACTGGAAGAGGGGGAAGGAATGGGATCAAGAGGGCAGGTGGTGGGACGGTGGGAGAGAACAAGTTGAAGGATGTCCGAGTCAGGGAGGGGTGAGAAGGAGGACAGAGAGGTGGGAGGATTAGGTAGCGGGATGGGAGAGGGAGGGGTAGGGGGAAGGAGTTGCGAATGACCTCAACCTTCTCGTGAAAGAAGGATGAGAAGTCATCTGCGGTTATAGAGGAGGGGGTGGGGAGGAGGAGGGGTGAGAGAGAGGAAAATGTAGCATAGAGTTTACGTGGGTTGGAAACAGAGGATTGAATCTTAGAAAGGAAGAATGCAGACTTAGCAGAGAGAGGTTAGCGGAGAAGGAAGCCAGGAGTGTGTGGAAGTCAGACAGAGCTGCAGGGGATTTGGATTTTCTCCATTTCCTTTCTGCCGCACGCAGCTTCAAACGGTTAGCGAATGGAATCGGTTAGCCAGGGGCGGGGGCGGAGACGAGTGGGTTTAGCGGATAGAGGACAGAGTAAGTCAAAGGAGGAGAGAGAGAGGAAAGTAGGGTGGAAGATGCTACTTCAGCAGGTAGCTGAGAGAAGGCATCAGCAGGGGGAAGGGAAGAGAGGACAGTAGCTGACAGGGCAGCGGGGTGAGAGAGAGCGGACGTTGCGACGGACAAGGACAGTGGGAGGAGGTGAGGATGGTTTAGGGACAGAGGGGGAGGGGGAGGGAGAAAGACAGAAAGGAATGGTCAGACACATGTAGAGGCGATACCGTAATGTTGGGTGAGGCGCAGTTCCTGGTGAAGACCAGGTCCAGTTGGTTGCCGGCCTTGTGGGTGGATGGGGATTCAGCCATGGTGAAGTCAAAGGACTGAAGGAGGGGAGGAATGCAGAGGCCTGGGAGGTCTCTAGCTGCAGGTTGAAGTCCCCGAGGAGTAAGACGGGAGTGCCGTCCTCAGGAAGGCACTGAGTAGGGCATCCATCTCGTCTAGGAAACTCCCCAGTGGACCTGGAGGGCGATAAAGAACAATGATGTGCAGTTTACATGGAACAGTGACAGTGACAGCATGAAATTCAAAGGAGGAGGGTGAGAAGTGAGGAAGAGGAACAATACCAAATCTCCACAGGGGGGAAATGAGTATACCTGTCCCTCCACCTCTACCTGAGGGTCGTGGAGTGTGGGAGAAGGTGTAGGCGGCAGAGAGAGCAGCAGGGGTGGCCGTGTTTTGCGGAGTGATCCAGGTCTCCGTAAGCGCCAGGAACTGCAGGGAGAGTAGCGAGGCCTGGGCCGAGATGAAATCGGCCTTCCGGACAGCGGACTGGCAGTTCCATAGTCCGCCTGCTACCACCACGTCAACACCGGGAGATCTAGGAGGGTGGATGAGGTTGGACAGATTACGGGTGTGGGTAGAATCTCTCCTTCTAGGCAATCTAGAAGAGGAGACATGGACTGGGATAGGGAGGAAGCATGTAGTGTTAGATGCAGAGGTAGCACAATAGGGAGATACAAAACTATGATACTCACCGTGCGGCGAGCACTCCTAGCTGGCCCCCTCGGTGGACTCCTGCAGGTAGACTCCTCCGTCTTTGTCCGCCGAGTCTTCGTCCGGGAGGCTAGGACGGGAGGCTGCCGCGAAAAGCTGCCGCTATCCACAACTATGGCTGTTAATATAGCCGCAGTGATGCTAGGCACTAAGTGGCGAGTGCCACCTGCCAACAATAGCCACTAATTAACAACTGTTAGCTTTCTAACGCTATTGAGGAACGCTCACTACAAACACGGGCTGATCAATGGAACCGATTGAAAGCAGCTGAGTCGCAGTCAGCTTTGAAATAAAGATACAACGCGGCAATGTAATCTAATAACTGCTGGAGATCGGCGACACAATAGCCAGCTAGTTACAGTAATCAAAGAAGCATTAAGTGCCAATTCTAGCCAATGAAACAGGGTACGAACGCAGAGACTAAAGCAACAAAATCTGACGCCGGATGATAACACTTACTAGCGCGCCACGAGACCGCAACATCCTCTGCAACACCCTCTGCAACATCAATACAACCTCTGCAATGTGTTGCAGAGGATGTTGCATTGCAGTCGCACTGCAGTCGCGCGAGCATGCATAGGCCTTTAACGGTCGCGGGAGCAGATGGCATTGATGTCTTCAACAGCCTTCAGCTAGGAACTATGATCTGGCACTGGAAATATTTGAAGCTCCGAGACGTAGGAGAGGTATGTTTTTAACAGTAAATGTCAGTCAGAATCTGAGACAGTCTAATAATTTATAATGGACTTGGTTTGGTCAGCTAACAAACTCGCTGATAGCAATAAGATTGTGATAGGAGCCAGAGACAGAGGACTGAGAGAAAAGCTACTGGGGGTGGCAGATCTGATATGACAAAGGGCAGTACAGATGTGTCAGGGCAGAGGATTGACCCAGCAATGTATTCAGTCAATGGGCAGTGGTGCTGTTCGCGAAACAGTATGCAAAATGGAGTCTATTACTAATACCCATATCTATACAAATCAGTGAATAACCAGAACACTCAAGGTCAGAATAATGGAAGCATTTTCCATAAAATATTATGAAATACACAGTTTAGAAAAATATACAGATACTGCTAGTAAGAACCCTGCGATGGACTAGTAAACTGTCTTGGGGTTTGTACACCTGAGCTGCTTTGACAAAAACAGGAGATGAGCTCTTGGCCTATGAGCCACATCGGCTCAATCCAGGCTTACTTGTAAATCATTTTTTTAAATAACACAATAAAAATGAGTAAACAAAACTCCAACAACAGCCCTCAAAGTTGAGGCAGAGCAAACTATTTTTACTCACAGAAAAACGTATCATTTGTAAACTGTAAACTGTTTATTTACCTTTCCATAACTGGTATTTAAGTCAACTTAATGATTTTACTAGGTCAACATTTTAAAAGCAAATATCCTACTTTATTGTTTATCCAACACCCACAGATACTTTCTTTTCTTTGTGTAAAGCAACTTGATATAAACCCATGTTCCCTTTATCTGAGGCTTGCTACATCTCTCAGCCAGCCAAACTACTACTCAAACAGCATAATTTATGCCATCATATATGGCATATTTGCATTCAAGAAAGCGAGTTCCCTCACTTGAGGGCTTAATGCGATTTCTCCTTTCTGAGATAATTTGTCCAGTCTTGGCGAATATTCTCACAGATGGAACTGAAGTTGCCACAATGTAAAGCCTTTCTGCCATGACCTTGGTGAGCCTGGAGTACACGGCGGCCCGACTCTCCCACCACTTGAGAGGGTCTGAGGTTTTTGGAAGAAGGGGGTCCATGATGACATTTGCTGTGGGATTCCTTGTGGACACTGCACCAGCTACCCGCTCATAGAAGTGCCTCCAAATGAATGATCCTTGTGCAGCCTACTCCTTCCTGTTGACCTGGTGGCTAACTGGGCACGCTGCAGAGAGTGGTTCTTCCTGCAGCAGTTGCTATTCTCTGGAAAGCCTCATCTGCAGCTCTGGCATCCCAAAATGCCGCCTTCTAAAATCTTAGGTCGAGGGCAGCAGCATTTCCAAGGGTGTAGTTATATTCCATTCTTTGGAATCTATCTGCCATGTTTGCACACAGAAAGTTTACCAAACCAAACAATTAATCAATTAATCTTTTTTTTTTTTATGGCAAAATGTAACGTCTGACAGGGTATAGAAAATGTATGGTTTTTTTCTTCAATCAAAGCTTTATTCAAACTTTTGACAGCAAAAGGGATTTTAACAGCATAGAACAATAAGAATTATGAAGGAAATTAAACACCATTCAGTAGGGCTAACAACGAAAACAATATTCATTAAATGGATGGACTACAGTAGGAAAAACATTTTTTTCACCCACATTTCGATTCTTTGTAAACAAACCCAATGGCATTTTAACTGCCACATATTTTTATTATTATTAGTTTAGGTAGGTATATATTTTACTTTGTTGTGATTTATTCATATTTATTTGATACTAATTTATTTATAGGGGTATATGCCATTACGTTTAATGTATTTAGTTGCATATTACCTTTGATTTTATTATTTGTCTTTACTTATTCATAGATAGGTATTTAAATGGAATATGTACTCACATTTACTGATGCTTTCTCCTGACTTTCTTCATAAACCAGGAAATTATTAAAGGTAAATTTGTTCTGAATCGCCAACAACGCAACACGTTCAGTTTCTTTTCCTTCCTGTAGATCTCACGTTTCAATAAAGAGCTGAACTGGCAAAACTCCTCTGTAAAGTAATTCTCAAGATCATGTGGGTATATTTCTTTCAAATAGTCTGTGGCTGCATGCACTTCTTGTATGCCCAATTAATGAAATTTTGTAAGGAAACCAAATTTTTCCTCCACTTTTTGGTAGGTGTCTTTGGCTATGTTTACACTGCAGGCCTGGATGCCCAGTTCAGATTTTTGCCTGTATTAAATTTTTTGGACCACCTGTTTACATCTACTTTTAAAAGTGACCCATATCCAATATACAAATATTTTAAATCTAGGAATCCGAGATAAGGGAGTAAGGTTAATGAATGATACACGCATAGGGTTACCCCTGTTTTGCAATAATAAAGTATAAAGCACATATTTTACATTACATTACATTACAGGCATTTAGCAAACGCTCTTATCCAGAGCGACTTACAGTTTACATTTCTTTACAATCCATTTATACAGCTGGATATTTACTGAAGCAATTCAGGTTAAGTATCTTGCTCAAGGGTACAACAGCAGTGTCCCACCTGGGGATTGAACCCGCAACCTTAACATTACAAGCCCAGCTCCCTAACCATTATACCACACTGCCTACATTTTACTTGCCCTAAAAAGGGCAAGGGTCTGAGGTTTCAATGACAGGTGGTCAATTTTTTTGACCGTCTGTTTACATCTACTTTTTAAAGTGACCCATATCCGATACCTGTGTGTGGGAGAAAAAATAAGAGAAGCTTTGCACTTAGGAACTCCATGCTATGTCCCTATGTTGTCCAATAGATCACTTAGATAACTAATGGCTGCACACGGCTAAATTCCTGTATGGTTTGCTAACCGGGCCAGGAACAGACCGCGTTATACATAAATATAACCACTGTCAGTATATTATCAGAGTGTCAAGCAAAACAGAAATATTGCCTACATGCTATGCTTAGAGTGACACACTTAGGACTTGAAATAAAGCAGGCACATTTAGGTTGTGCAGGATACAGAACTCACAAGGATGGAGTCAAATCGAGGGTCCAAGTGTCCATTTGTGCAGCAGTAAACCATCTCTGTCCAATGAAGTAATGGTCACGTGTAGGGGAGGAATTCAGACATCACAACCTGAAGCCCAAGAAACAGACGCCATACTCATGGTTTAAATCAGCAGGGGGCCCTTCCCCACCAGACAAGACCACAAAGGACGTAGAGCCTGGTTCACCTGTCACTAAAATTTACGAGCCCAATTCAGGCAAGTCTCTGACAGCATGAGGAGGAGAGGACATGTTAACACTGGCCTGGTGTAAGGTAAATAAGGTAGCGAGACAGCGATGCAGGTCAGACATGTGTGAATGTGTAACATTAGCCAGGTGTGAAGGCATATAAAGTCGCTAGGAGCTGACGAGACGGCGACTCTGGTCTAATGTAGGTGTCTGCGTATCATACCTGTAACATTGGGAAAGAAAAGGTTAGTGGGTTTTTTTGTTTTTTTGAACAAGTAAACAGTGGTGACGACAGATTGACTAGATGGACAGTGTTCAGTGGTAGTGGAGTCTGAAGAGGTGGGTTTTGAGTCTCTTGCGGAAGATTGGAAGTGATTCCGCAGTCCTGACCGATTGGAGGTCGTTCCACCAACGAGGGACCAGGACAGAGAAGAGGCGAGACCGCGGAGCGGCTGCCAGGCGCCCGGAGGGATGGGGCAGTCAGTCTGCCAGCGGAGGCGGAGCGGAGGGGTCTGGACGGGGTGTAGGGCGTGATGAGTGACTGGAGGTGCGGGGAGCAGTACCTCTGGCCGCTTGAAAAGCCAGCACCAGTGACTTGAATCTGATGCGTGCTGCGATGGGGAGCCAATGCAGAGAGGAGAGTAGAGGGGTAGCGTGGGTGAACCGGCTGGTTGAACACCAGGCGAGCAGCAGCGTTCTGGACAAGTTGCAGTGGCTTGATGGCACAGGCCCGAAGGCCGGCCAGCAAGGAATTGCAGTAGTCCAGACGTGAGGTCACCAGGGCCTGGACCAGGAGTTGAGTGGCCTCTTGGGTGAGGAACGGTCTGATCCTCCGGATGTTGTGGAGGGAGAAACGGCAGGTCCGAGAGATCGCTGCAATATGGCTCGAGAAGCACAGCTGGTTGTCCAGGGTTACCCCAAGACTCCTGGCAGACTGGGACGGAGACACTATGGAGCCTTCCACGGTAATTGACGCATCAATCATCGGGGAGCCCTTCGCTGGGAGGAAGAGCAGCTCTGTCTTCCCCAGGTTCAGCTTCAGGTGGTGGGTAGACATCCATGCGGAGATGTCAGCCAGGCATGCAGAGATCCGTGCGGGATCTGGGTATCAGATGGAGGGAAGGAGAGAAACAGTTGAGTGTCATCAGCATAACAGTGATAGGAGAAACCATGAGCAGAAATAACAGAGCCAAGTGACTTGGTGTACAGAGAAAATAGGACAGGGCCTAGCACCGAGCCCTGCGGGACACCGGTAGAGAGGGTGCGGGAGAGGAGAGGGGATCCTCTCCAGGCCACCTGGTAGGACCGGTCAGCCAGGTAGGACTCAAACCATGTCAGCACAGATCCAGAGATTCCCATCTCGCGAGAGATGAGAGCAGGATCCGGTGGTCCACGGTGTCGAACGCTGCCGACAGGTCAAGGAGGAGGAGGA
Organism: Aldrovandia affinis; assembly: GCA_029706075.1. Taxonomy (NCBI): domain Eukaryota; kingdom Metazoa; phylum Chordata; class Actinopteri; order Notacanthiformes; family Halosauridae; genus Aldrovandia; species Aldrovandia affinis. The sequence goes on from JAINUG010000480.1 coordinate 213,117, forward strand.
CGGAGCTAAGGGATCGGGACTTAGCGGCGTGAAGAGCCTCAGTGACGCAAGGAGAGCAGTCTCTGTGGAGTGGCCTGCTCTGAACCCAGATTGGTTGGGATCAAGTAGGTCGTTCTGTAAGAGATGAGCAGACAGTTGATTATAGACAGCCCGCTCTAACGTTTTGGAAAGGAATGGGAGGAGAGAGACAGGTCGGTAGTTAGAGATGACAGCAGGATTCAGAGAGGGTTTTTTGAGGAGGGGGACAACCTGAGCGCATTTGAGGGAGGAGGGGACAGAGCCAGAGGAAAGAGAGGAGTTAATGACATTAGAGACAACGGGAGGATGTCCATAGCAATGGACTGGAAGAGGGGGAAGGAATGGGATCAAGAGGGCAGGTGGTGGGACGGTGGGAGAGAACAAGTTGAAGGATGTCCGAGTCAGGGAGGGGTGAGAAGGAGGACAGAGAGGTGGGAGGATTAGGTAGCGGGATGGGAGAGGGAGGGGTAGGGGGGAAGGAGTTGCGAATGACCTCAACCTTCTCGTGAAAGAAGGATGAGAAGTCATCTGCGGTTATAGAGGAGGGGGGTGGGGGAGGAGGAGGGGTGAGGAGAGAGGAAAATGTAGCATAGAGTTTACGTGGGTTGGAAACAGAGGATTGAATCTTAGAAAGGAAGAATGCAGACTTAGCAGAGGAGAGGTTAGCGGAGAAGGAAGCCAGGAGTGTGTGGAAGTCAGACAGAGCTGCAGGGGATTTGGATTTTCTCCATTTCCTTTCTGCCGCACGCAGCTTCAAACGGTTAGCGCGAATGGAATCGGTTAGCCAGGGGGCGGGGGGGCGGAGACGAGTGGGTTTAGCGGATAGAGGACAGAGTAAGTCAAAGGAGGAGGAGAGAGAGGAAAGTAGGGTGGAAGATGCTACTTCAGCAGGTAGCTGAGAGAAGGCATCAGCAGGGGGAAGGGAAGAGAGGACAGTAGCTGACAGGGCAGCGGGTGAGAGAGAGCGGACGTTGCGACGGACAAGGACAGTGGGAGGAGGTGAGGATGGTTTAGGGACAGAGGGGAGGGGAGGGAGAAAGACAGAAAGGAATGGTCAGACACATGTAGAGGCGATACCGTAATGTTGGGTGAGGCGCAGTTCCTGGTGAAGACCAGGTCCAGTTGGTTGCCGGCCTTGTGGGTGGATGGGGATTCAGCCATGGTGAAGTCAAAGGACTGAAGGAGGGGGAGGAATGCAGAGGCCTGGGAGGTCTCTAGCTGCAGGTTGAAGTCCCCGAGGAGTAAGACGGGAGTGCCGTCCTCAGGGAAGGCACTGAGTAGGGCATCCATCTCGTCTAGGAAACTCCCCAGTGGACCTGGAGGGCGATAAAGAACAATGATGTGCAGTTTACATGGAACAGTGACAGTGACAGCATGAAATTCAAAGGAGGAGGGTGAGAAGTGAGGAAGAGGAACAATACCAAATCTCCACAGGGGGGAAATGAGTATACCTGTCCCTCCACCTCTACCTGAGGGTCGTGGAGTGTGGGAGAAGGTGTAGGCGGCAGAGAGAGCAGCAGGGGTGGCCGTGTTTTGCGGAGTGATCCAGGTCTCCGTAAGCGCCAGGAACTGCAGGGAGAGTAGCGAGGCCTGGGCCGAGATGAAATCGCCTTCCGGACAGCGGACTGGCAGTTCCATAGTCCGCCTGCTACCACCACGTCAACACCGGGAGATCTAGGAGGGTGGATGAGGTTGGACAGATTACGGGTGTGGGTAGAATCTCTCCTTCTAGGCAATCTAGAAGAGGAGACATGGACTGGGATAGGGAGGAAGCATGTAGTGTTAGATGCAGAGGTAGCACAATAGGGAGATACAAAACTATGATACTCACCGTGCGGCGAGCACTCCCTAGCTGGCCCCCCTCGGTGGACTCCTGCAGGTAGACTCCTCCGTCTTTGTCCGCCGAGTCTTCGTCCGGGAGGCTAGGACGGGAGGCTGCTGCGAAAGCTGCCGCTATCCACAACTATGGCTGTTAATATAGCCGAGTGATGCTAGGCACTAAGTGGCGAGTGCCACCTGCCAACAATAGCCACTAATTAACAACTGTTAGCTTTCTAACGCTATTGAGGAACGCTCACTACAAACACGGGCTGATCAATGGAACCGATTGAAAGCAGCTGAGTCGCAGTCAGCTTTGAAATAAAGATACAACGCGGCAATGTAATCTAATAACTGCTGGAGATCGGCGACACAATAGCCAGCTAGTTACAGTAATCAAAGAAGCATTAAGTGCCAATTCTAGCCAATGAAACAGGGTACGAACGCAGAGACTAAAGCAACAAAATCTGACGCCGGATGATAACACTTACTAGCGCGCCACGAGACCGCAACATCCTCTGCAACACCCTCTGCAACATCAATACAACCTCTGCAATGTGTTGCAGAGGATGTTGCATTGCAGTCGCACTGCAGTCGCGCGAGCATGCATAGGCCTTTAACGGTCGCGGGAGCAGATGGCATTGATGTCTTCAACAGCCTTCAGCTAGGAACTATGATCTGGCACTGGAAATATTTGAAGCTCCGAGACGTAGGAGAGGTATGTTTTTAACAGTAAATGTCAGTCAGAATCTGAGACAGTCTAATAATTTATAATGGACTTGGTTTGGTCAGCTAACAAACTCGCTGATAGCAATAAGATTGTGATAGGAGCCAGAGACAGAGGACTGAGAGAAAAGCTACTGGGGGTGGCAGATCTGATATGACAAAGGGCAGTACAGATGTGTCAGGGCAGAGGATTGACCCAGCAATGTATTCAGTCAATGGGCAGTGGTGCTGTTCGCGAAACAGTATGCAAAATGGAGTCTATTACTAATACCCATATCTATACAAATCAGTGAATAACCAGAACACTCAAGGTCAGAATAATGGAAGCATTTTCCATAAAATATTATGAAATACACAGTTTAGAAAAATATACAGATACTGCTAGTAAGAACCCTGCGATGGACTAGTAAACTGTCTTGGGGTTTGTACACCTGAGCTGCTTTGACAAAAACAGGAGATGAGCTCTTGGCCTATGAGCCACATCGGCTCAATCCAGGCTTACTTGTAAATCATTTTTTTAAATAACACAATAAAAATGAGTAAACAAAACTCCAACAACAGCCCTCAAAGTTGAGGCAGAGCAAACTATTTTTACTCACAGAAAAACGTATCATTTGTAAACTGTAAACTGTTTATTTACCTTTCCATAACTGGTATTTAAGTCAACTTAATGATTTTACTAGGTCAACATTTTAAAAGCAAATATCCTACTTTATTGTTTATCCAACACCCACAGATACTTTCTTTTCTTTGTGTAAAGCAACTTGATATAAACCCATGTTCCCTTTATCTGAGGCTTGCTACATCTCTCAGCCAGCCAAACTACTACTCAAACAGCATAATTTATGCCATCATATATGGCATATTTGCATTCAAGAAACCGAGTTCCCTCACTTGAGGGCTTAATGCGATTTCTCCTTTCTGAGATAATTTGTCCAGTCTTGGCGAATATTCTCACAGATGGAACTGAAGTTGCCACAATGTAAAGCCTTTCTGCCATGACCTTGGTGAGCCTGGAGTACACGGCGGCCCGACTCTCCCACCACTTGAGAGGGTCTGAGGTTTTTGGAAGAAGGGGGTCCATGATGACATTTGCTGTGGGATTCCTTGTGGACACTGCACCAGCTACCCGCTCATAGAAGTGCCTCCAAATGAATGATCCTTGTGCAGCCTACTCCTTCCTGTTGACCTGGTGGCTAACTGGGCACGCTGCAGAGAGTGGTTCTTCCTGCAGCAGTTGCTATTCTCTGGAAAGCCTCATCTGCAGCTCTGGCATCCCAAAATGCCGCCTTCTAAAATCTTAGGTCGAGGGCAGCAGCATTTCCAAGGGTGTAGTTATATTCCATTCTTTGGAATCTATCTGCCATGTTTGCACACAGAAAGTTTACCAAACCAAACAATTAATCAATTAATCTTTTTTTTTTTTTTTTTTTTATGGCAAAATGTAACGTCTGACAGGGTATAGAAAATGTATGGTTTTTTTCTTCAATCAAAGCTTTATTCAAACTTTTGACAGCAAAAGGGATTTTAACAGCATAGAACAATAAGAATTATGAAGGAAATTAAACACCATTCAGTAGGGCTAACAACGAAAACAATATTCATTAAATGGATGGACTACAGTAGGAAAAACATTTTTTTCACCCACATTTCGATTCTTTGTAAACAAACCCAATGGCATTTTAACTGCCACATATTTTTATTATTATTAGTTTAGGTAGGTATATATTTTACTTTGTTGTGATTTATTCATATTTATTTGATACTAATTTATTTATAGGGTATATGCCATTACGTTTAATGTATTTAGTTGCATATTACCTTTGATTTTATTATTTGTCTTTACTTATTCATAGATAGGTATTTAAATGGAATATGTACTCACATTTACTGATGCTTTCTCCTGACTTTCTTCATAAACCAGGAAATTATTAAAGGTAAATTTGTTCTGAATCGCCAACAACGCAACACGTTCAGTTTCTTTTCCTTCCTGTAGATCTCACGTTTCAATAAAGAGCTGAACTGGCAAAACTCCTCTGTAAAGTAATTCTCAAGATCATGTGGGTATATTTCTTTCAAATAGTCTGTGGCTGCATGCACTTCTTGTATGCCCAATTAATGAAATTTTGTAAGGAAACCAAATTTTTCCTCCACTTTTTGGTAGGTGTCTTTGGCTATGTTTACACTGCAGGCCTGGATGCCCAGTTCAGATTTTTTGCCTGTATTAAATTTTTTGGACCACCTGTTTACATCTACTTTTAAAAGTGACCCATATCCAATATACAAATATTTTAAATCTAGGAATCCGAGATAAGGGAGTAAGGTTAATGAATGATACACGCATAGGGTTACCCCTGTTTTGCAATAATAAAGTATAAAGCACATATTTTACATTACATTACATTACAGCCATTTAGCAAACGCTCTTATCCAGAGCGACTTACAGTTTACATTTCTTTACAATCCATTTATACAGCTGGATATTTACTGAAGCAATTCAGGTTAAGTATCTTGCTCAAGGGTACAACAGCAGTGTCCCACCTGGGGATTGAACCCGCAACCTTAACATTACAAGCCCAGCTCCCTAACCATTATACCACACTGCCTACATTTTACTTGCCCTAAAAAGGGCAAGGGTCTGAGGTTTCAATGACAGGTGGTCAATTTTTTTGACCGTCTGTTTACATCTACTTTTTTTAAAGTGACCCATATCCGATACCTGTGTGTGGGAGAAAAATAAGAGAAGCTTTGCACTTAGGAACTCCATGCTATGTCCCTATGTTGTCCAATAGATCACTTAGATAACTAATGGCTGCACACGGCTAAATTCCTGTATGGTTTGCTAACCGGGCCAGGAACAGACCGCGTTATACATAAATATAACCACTGTCAGTATATTATCAGAGTGTCAAGCAAAACAGAAATATTGCCTACATGCTATGCTTAGAGTGACACACTTAGGACTTGAAATAAAGCAGGCACATTTAGGTTGTGCAGGATACAGAACTCACAAGGATGGAGTCAAATCGAGGGTCCAAGTGTCCATTTGTGCAGCAGTAAACCATCTCTGTCCAATGAAGTAATGGTCACGTGTAGGGGAGGAATTCAGACATCACAACCTGAAGCCCAAGAAACAGACGCCATACTCATGGTTTAAATCAGCAGGGGCCCTTCCCCACCAGACAAGACCACAAAGGACGTAGAGCCTGGTTCACCTGTCACTAAAATTTACGAGCCCAATTCAGGCAAGTCTCTGACAGCATGAGGAGGAGAGGACATGTTAACACTGGCCTGGTGTAAGGTAAATAAGGTAGCGAGACAGCGATGCAGGTCAGACATGTGTGAATGTGTAACATTAGCCAGGTGTGAAGGCATATAAAGTCGCTAGGAGCTGACGAGACGGCGACTCTGGTCTAATGTACAAAATATTGTCACTAAGGGGCCGTTATATTTTATTGCTGAAGTGCATCCAAATGCTGCTGCGTTTTTGAGTTTAGCTAATTTTTTTACGACACGCTTACCTCATGTGAGTAGCCTGCCCTTTCCTGCAGCCTGTCTCTGCTGCCCACGTGACATGTTATTGTATACTGGTGCCCCAAATCCATCCCCCTTCGAATGTATATTTACAACTTTTGACATAAACAATAAAGTGCATGCGGTATTTAGATTCATAACAACAAGGGCCAGGTGTGTTCACATAAAGGGGAGTGGATTTAGGGCAGGCAGTGAAATGGGCACAACGATAAAAATAACGGCTTCCACCAAGTACGACTCGGTTCCATTCATTCTTACCAAAGAGCCATTCAAAAGAACTGGATCGTTTGCAAATGTCACATCGTTAGTACAGACCGCACCAGTGCCCAGTGTATGGAAAGGAATGTCGCTACTGCGGAATGAGGAACCACTTTGCATGTCAATACAGACAGCGAAGGCCACAGAAAAAGGTGCACTGCCTCAACGAGAACGAGGACAGTGAGTCAGGAGATGAGTCATTGGGGGAGACTGCACCCACAGTCAAATAGGTTAGTGGAAAACAGAGTAAAAATTGTGAAACTACTGATTAAGAAAACACTGGACTCCAACACAGACCCTAATGGCGTTTTTCCAACAGAGAGTATGGCCAGGGTTACCAATCTATGCTCCCTTGTTTTGTTGATTTTTCCAGCACCAAGCGACTCGTACTGAACCTAAGTACCGGTGCTGAATTTAGCTACGTCTCTGTTTAGGTACTACCGAGCCGAAGGGTGGAGCTAGCAATACTGCAGACCATTGATTTGTCAAGCGCAATCGGCATGGTAAATCTCAGACCGACTCAGACATAGATATATCCACCACAGGGACCATAGGCGCCGCTATGACACTCAACACATTTCCGGGACTATTACTAACTTCCGTTAGCCCCCCCAAAAAAGTTGCTAGCTATATGTAGCTTATGTTTAGAATTCTCACTGAATAGATAATGTCTTCGGGCTGAACATGTGCTATTCGCGGGTGCGCAAAAAACTCCCCAAAACTTAAAAAAATATGAATGGAGCCTGTTGTCAACACGATCAGACTCGCAAAACATGTCCTTGTCCCACCCTATGCACTACATTCAATTCCTAAGGACGAGATGAAAACAAGAGAATGGCTTGTAGCACTGAAGTTAAAACATCCACTGGAGAAGGTGTATGTTTGTTCTTTTCATTTTTTTCACCACAAACTAATGGAGATGCACCTGAATCTTCAAGAAAGTTGAAGGAACTACACCTCACCCAACATTACAGTATCTCCTCTACATGTGTCTGACCACTGCTTTCTGTCTTTTTCCCTCCCCCACCCCTCTGTGCCTAAACCATCTTCACCTGCTCCTACTGTCCTTGTCCAGCGCAACCTCTGCTCTCTCTTCCCCACTGCCCTGTCAGCTATTGTTCTATCTTCTCTTCACCCGACTGATGCCTTCTCTCAGCTACCTGCTGAGGAAGCATCATCCACCCTACTTTCCTCTCTCTCCTCCTCCTTTGACTCACTCTGTCCTCTATCCACTAAACCTGCTCATCTCTGACCCCTCACCCCCTGGCTAACTGACTCCATTCGGGCTGACTGACTGAAACTGCGAGCAGCAGAAAGGAAATGGAGAAAATCCAAATCCCCTGTGGCTCTGACTGCCTTCCACACACTGCTGGCTACCTTTTCCTCTAACCTCTCCTTTGCTAAGTCTGCATTATTCCTTTCCAAGATTCAATCTTCTGTTTCTAACCCTCAAAAACTCTACTCTACATTTTCTTCTCTCCTCACCCCTCCTCCTCCCCCACCCCCCTCCTCTCTAACCGCAGATGTTTCGCAACTGCAAATGTGTCAGACATTCGCAACTCCTTACCCCCAGCCTCTCCCTCACAAAATTCTCCCTCACCCATCTCACTACCTAAACCTCTCACCCGTCTGTCCTCTTTCACACCCCTTCCTGACTCAGACATCCTTCAACTTGTTCACTCCCACTGTCCCACCACCTGCCCTCTTGATCCCATTCCTTCCCCCCTCTTCCAGTCCATTGCTATGGACATCCTCCCCTTTGTCTCCAATGTTATTAACTCCTCTCTTTCCTCTGGCTCTGTCCCCTCTTCCCTCAAATGTGCTCATGTTGTCCCCCTCATCAAAAAACCCTCTCTGAATCCTGCTGTCATTTCAAACTACCGATCTGTCTCTCTCCTCCCATTCCTCTCCAAAACACTAGAGCAGGCTGTCTATAACCAACTGTCTCCTCATCTCCTACAGAATTACCCACTTGATCCTAACCAATCTGGGTTCAAGGCAGGCCACTCCACAGAGACTGCTTTCCTTGCAGTCACTGAGGCTCTTCACATAGCTAAGTCACAATCCCTTAGATCTGTCCTCCTCCTCCTCGACCTGTCAGCTGCCTTCAACATTGTAGACCACCAGATCCTGCTCTCATCTTTCATTGACATGAGAATCTCTGGATCTGCATTGACATGGTTCAAGTCCTACCTGGCTGACTAGTCCTACCAGGTGGTCTGGAGAGGATCCCTCTCCTCTTTCCACACCCTCTCTAATGGAGTCCTGCAGGGCTTGGTGCTAGGCCCCATCCTATTCTCCCTGTACACCAAGTCACTTGGTTCTGTTATCTCTGCTCACGGTTTTTCCGATCACTGTTATGCCGATGACACTCAACTGTTTCTCTCCTTCTCTCTATGTGAGACCCAGGTCCTGGCATGGATCTCTGCATGCCTGGCTGACATCTCCACATGGATGTCCACCCACTACCTGAAGCTGAACCTGGGGAAGACAGAGCTGCTCTTCCTCCCAGCGAAGGGCTCCCCGATGATTGATGCGTCAATCACCGTGGAAGGCTCCATAGTGTCTCCGTCCCAGTCTGCCAGGAGTCTTGGAGTGACTCTGTACAACCAGCTGTGCTTCTCAGATCACATTGCAGCAATCACTCGGACCTGCCGATTCTCCCTCCATAACATCCGGAGGATCTGACCGTTCCTCACCCAAGAAGTCACATAACTCCTGGTCCAGGCCCTGGTGATCTCACGTCTGGACTACTGCAATTCCTTGCTGGCAGGCCTACCTGACTGTGCCATCAAGCCACTGCAACTAGTCCAGAATGCTGCTGCTCGTCTGGTGTTCAACCAGCCGAAGTTCACCCACGTCACCCCTCTACTCTCCTCTCTGCACTGACTCACCATCGCAGCACACATCAGATTAAAATCACTGGTGCTTGCTTTTCAAGTGGCTAGAGGTACTGCTCCCCCATACCTCCAGTCACTCATCACTCCCTACACCCCAGCCAGACCCTTCCACTCTGCCTCCTCTGACAAACTGACTGCCCTATCCCTCCGGGCGCCTGACAGCTGCTCCTCGCAGTCTCGTCTCTTCTCTGTCCTGACCCCTCGCTGGTGGAACAACCCTCCGCAATCGCTCAGGACTGCAAGAGACTCAAAACCCACCTTTTCAGACTCCACTACCACTGAATTCTGTACATCTAGCTAATTGTCATCACCACTGCCTACTTGCTCAACACTATATACCCCTGCTTACTCCATTTAATTTTTTTTATTTTTAAGACTAACATTTTCTTTCCCAGTGTTACAGGTATGGTACGCAACTGCCTGCAATGATGTGTATCGCTGTATTACTGCACTGATCCCTTGTGCAAACTATGATTGCTCCTACGATGTACTTATGCACATCTTGTAAGTCGCTCTGGATAAGAGCATCTGCTAAATGCTTAAAATGTAAATGTATCCCGGTGTGAGGAGTCACGTGACGCAGTTAGGTGATGGTTGTTTGAAAGTAGAGCTTCAGCCGTCGTTGTAGTTTATCATCCTGAAATTAAATTTTTAAGCAACAGATTTAGTTTTACTCAATTGAAACCTTGTCTTAAAGCGACTAAGATGCAGAATCAACTAAAATCTGCAGTTCCCCTCCAGAACAAACACTGTTTAAGAGCTAACCCGAACTGCCAGGTGAAGCAAAATAGTGATGCTAGCGCTACTCTGAAGCTGCGGAACAGCTTACGTTTTCAGTGAAGCATGGGATGCGCTGATGTCCCTGTTCCGTACATTGTGGGTATCAAATTTCCAAGAGGTCTCAGGATTGATCGCACACATAGATCGCTGGGCCTGGGCAAACCTGCCGGCTATCCGCCACAAGCAATTGTAGGCAGATTTCTGAGGTTCTAGAACAGGGACCGAATCATGAAGGCAGTGTGAGAAAAGGGCAGCATGTCGTGGAATGGTCACCACATTAATTATGCTGTTCCCTGACCACTCTGTGCAGGACAAGCACAAGAAGTTCAAAGAATTCAGACAACTGCTTCATGAACGGCGCATCACATACACCATAATATTCCCAGCTATATAGTTTGTCAATGCTCCAGGCGGACAGTGGAGCTTCGAGGATCTGAAGAAGGCGCAGGCTTTCATCCAGTCTTTTGGATGAATGGTGGCAGGACTTTGCATAGCATGGCCCTGGGCTGAGTGTTGCTGGCTTCCCATGCGAACATAAAGACACACATTGACGACTTCCCGCCGATGTTGGACTGCTGGTGTTGCCGGTGTATACGGACTGGGGTAATATTAATTCATGGTGAATTGGAAAATTGGCTAGCTAGCGAATCGCAATGGTAAGACAAGACATTTTATTTGATCATCATAGTGGTGCACAAGTTAACAGTAGGTTTTGTTTACCATTGATGTCTTGGTTTTTGTCCTTGCTAGCTGACTGACTTAGCTAGCTGGCTAGCTAGATGTGTTACTTTAAAATGTTTTAAATGCTTATGTTATATCGCAACCGGTTGCCACTGTTATGACAAGGTATTATTTGCCCCAGCTAGCTAGCTGGCGCACTCACTTGCTCTCTCGGTGGAGGTTCTGGCCACCCATGTTAACATTGGCTTACAGTTTATGCTATTGACACACCTGTGTTATAGTTGCCACCTTTTATGCCCCTTCGTAACTAAAAAGGATAGAAACATGATGTTCATGCTGTAATAGTTCCGTTTAAACTGCCCGTTTTGGACACAATTTTCACACTTAAGTGTTATCTGTTGCTATGTAATCTATTTGTTCTGATTGCACAGTGTCTTGAGAACAGGTATCTTCTCGCGACTCACGGACCACAGTTATTCAAGTTCAGGTGTCCCATTAGGCACTAATGGGAAATTAAACATTTATTGTTTTTTTGTTTAGTTCTTTCCGCTGTGTTTTATTTATTGTTTTTAACTTTTTTTGTTTTGGTCTATTTTCACATTTTATTGTTATGACATGCTTGGAGATGGTCCGAGTATTACGATAGTCTAAAAAATATGACATTGTATTCCTACAGGAAAAACACTTGATGGACAAGGAGTCAGAGAGGATGTGTAGTGACTGGATGGGGTATGTGCATGCTTCATGTGGAACAAGGAGAAGCAGAGGTGTTGTCATTTGGGTTAGTAAGCATTTGCAGTTTAAGTGTATTAGAGAGACTAGGGGTGAGGCTGGGTGGCTGTTAATCTTATTTTCTCAATTTTAAGGGCACTCAGTAGTCCCGGCTAACATCTATGCCTCTAATATAGGTGACCCTACCTTTTTTGGCTAAATGGAGCACAAGGTAAATTATATGTGTAACTTTCCGATTGTAATGGGTGATGAATTTAATCAGGTGATGGACCCCATTGTGGACCGTAACCCACCATCATTCCACCCTTGTAGGTCAGTAAATATGCTACAGGACATGTTCAAAGCATTAGCCCTGGTGGATATTTGGCACCTTCTTAATCCAAATACCAGGGATTATACTTTTTACTGTCCGCTCCATAACGCACCCTCAAGAATTGATGTATATTTGGTTTCAAACTCCATTATCTCCTCAACAGTCTCATACTCGATCTGAAGCAATGTAGTGTCAGACCATGCTCCGGTGCTGCTTCATATCCTACCCTTTCACAAAACAGACAGGACCCCTAGATGGAGGTTTAACTCTAGCCTGTTGATGGATCCTGGTTTTAATGAATCTCTTAAGGCCTCTACATGCTTCTACGTAACTTGTGTGACCTCTTTGCAGTTTTCGAAGTGCAACATGGTGCCCTTACACTTCTCCACACTATAGGGTGGAGTGGCACTATTTCTTTTTTACTCATTTGGTGTGTTTATTTGTTGGATTCGGCTCTTGTATAATCAGCCTAAATTACCAGTGGTAATGTCATTATCTCTCCGCAATTTGAGCTCGCTAGAGGAACTAGGCAGGGTGATCCGTTGCTTTGGCTTTGGAACCTCTAGCTGCAGCCATTCGCATGGACCCGGTATTCCCAGGCATTCAGATAGGTCAGTCTTATGGTTCATCTATTCACAAACTATTCATGTGGATGACATCCTTCTATTTGTATCAGAATCTGAAAAATCCATACCTGCTCTTCTTAAATCCATTGACTCGTTCTCAAAATTATCCAGCTATAAGGTCAACTGGACAAAATCAGAGGCCCTCCCCCTGGCATCCTATCATCCTAGATCTCTGTTCCAGGTGGGCAGCTTTGACTGGCCCAGGAGGGGAAATAAATACCTAGGTATTTTCCCTCACCTCCTTTCGGATCTGATAGGTTCCAACTTTGACCCCCTCCTGGACCAATTTAGAGCTGATATAGATCAATGGTCCCCAATGTTTTTATCTCTATGGGGAAAGGCAAATGTGTTAAAAATGAACTGTGCACCCAAATTCAACTATTTATTGCAGGCTCTTCCCATTAAGACGCCCCCGACAGGCTGTGCAATAAATTCCTTTGGAATGACAACCGCCCTAGACCGAAACTGGGAAAGCTTCAAAAGCTGATCGATCAGGGTGGATTAGGCATTCCCAAACTGCTGGTTAAAACTTTTGACTCCTCCTCAGATACTCCCCCATCCTCTAACACTCTCCACCTTATACTGGATATATTTGTAAAGGGACATGAAGCCTCTCTATATTATTCAATACTTTTCTAAAGTTCAGAGGTTTCCACATTCAAATCTGCCTTGGAGGTTGATCTGAACCTATCATTCACAGATTCACAGGGAGTGGAACAACATACTGAGAAACTAAAATGCAATGTCCAGGGAATTACATACAAGACTTGTTCAGTTTAAACAGAGTGTAAACAGAGTGCATTGGACACCATCTAAACTTCACAGGGCCAAACTAAGAGATAGCCCAGATCGCTAGAGGTGTCGGGGGGACAAGGGCACACTGGTACACTTGCTGTGGCGGTATCCAAAGGTACAATATTTCTTGTTGAATGTGCATGAAGATTTTGAGGAAATCGTCAGGTCCAAAATTCCATTCTCCCCTTTCCTGTTTGTCCTGAGAGACCCCCTCCCGGTCAGTGATATTTCTTCATTTGATGCGGATTGGGTCCAAACAGTAATTATGTTGGGTAGGAAACTCATCACTAGAGACTAGAAGGCAGCCACTGCAGCTTCAGTGGGCGAGTGGTATATTCAGATTGGGAAATTGGCAGTTTATGAAGGCCTCTTATACAGATTAAACAATAGCATAGAGAAATATTATTTGAAATTGGAAAAGTACCTAAATCATATTAAAGGGCCCTGATACAGTGGTGCAACATCACAATATGTTATACGGATTGGTGGTTAATATATTCCAAACCCGAAACTGTTAGGATGCTTGCAGCTACCATGTGCAGAATGGGTTTTTTGGTTTAGTTTTTCTTCTTCTCTATGAGATTGTATTGGCCTTTGCATTTGTGATATGCCTTGGCAATCCCTGTGCCGCTTGGATTGCACTTTGGATTGTGTTTCTGGAAGTCAATGACCATCTGTAGCTATTTTCTTCTTAACTTTACTTACATTTTATTTTTAATTTCTTAACCATTTTAATTGTTTTATTTTATTTTATCTGTTGTGTTTTTGTATTTGTCTCAGTTGTTATTCCTTCTCATTTTTGTACCAAACAATTTCCCCTTTGTCCCATTCCTTTTGTGTTGTCTTTCTTTGAAAAGACATAAAACTCAATAAAATATTGATCATAAAAAAATGCATCCCGGTATAACAATGGAGAGTATGTTTTTCTCTTTCTACTGATGAGAGAAATTTACGATGAAAAGTACATTACATTACATTTTACATTTTAAGCATTTAGCAGATGCTCTTATCCAGAGCGACTTATAACATGTGCATTAATACATGGTAGGAACAATCATAGTTTGTGCAAGAGATCAGTGCAGTAATACAGTGATAGACATCATTGCAGGCAGCTGTGTACCATAACTGTAAAAGTGGGAAGGAAAAGGTTAGTCTTTTTTTTCCTTTTTTTAATGAGGAGTAAGCAGGGATACATAGTGTTGAGCAAGTAGGCAGTGGTGATGACAATTAACTAGATTACCACAAAATTCAGTGGTAGTGAAGGCGTGCTTAAATGTTGAAGTGATGCAACAATATATTTGGGAGTTATAAATATAAAAATAGACAACTGTGTCCCAGTTCTCTGCCCATGTTTGGAAGCAGATACATAGTGTGGAGCAAGTAGGCAGTGATGATGACAATTAGCTAGATTAGCACAAAATTCAGTGGTAGTGGAGTCTGAAAAGGTGGGTCTTGAGTTTCTTGTGGAAGATCGCAAGTGATTCCACAGTCTTGACCAATTGCGGAAGGTCGTTCCACCACCGAGGGGTCAGGACAGAGAAGAGGCGAGACCGCAAGGAGCAGCTGCCAGGCACCCGGAGGGATGGGACAGTCAGTTCGCCAGAGGCGGCAGAGCAGAGGGGCCTGGCTGGGGTGTAGGGTGTGGTGAGTGATCAATTGTGAATATTTAAAAAAGAAGAGATGATTCTTTTAAAATGGCCGGTCATCCGCAAGACGTTTATGGTGTATAGGGTTCCCAAGCTTGGTCCTGGGGGAACCCCATGTATGCTCAAATTTGTTCCAACCAATCTCTTCATTAAGGTTGTTGAAGTTGCATATTTTGTGTTTAAACAGAGACAGGGATGGCTCTTTACTGTTAGCTTCATTTTTGAAACTTTATTTTCCACAAATGGTTTAGTTTCAATGACCATGTGTAAACATTTACAGCATTTAGGACTTCACTCATTTCATCTGTAGGTTCATCAATGGATACATTTAAATTGAACAGCTTTCAAAAGGAATTACAGAAAATGAAAAAGCTGTCAGAGAACTGATCTGACTAAAATTAATTAAATTAATGTGTAATATTCATTTGTTGAACAGAAATATCTGTTTCTACATAATGTGGCATTAAGAGGGCAAATCATCCCTCACTGGACATTAAAAGTTTCTAATTAAAAATAATTAACACCTTGTTAAATGTCACAAATTGCAATTGTGGTTGTAATAAAACCAGCATACACTTTGGGAACCACTGAGTTAAAGCATTTAAAAAAATACTTGGACCCAGGTCTGCACCATGGTGTACTTGCATCTAGATGAACAGGTATACACACCAAATGATTCTGTGTCTGTACTTATGGTAATATAGTTCTTCCCTCGTGGCAATAAGCATTTATTTATCTGATATCAGTCCAAGGACGATTATAGTTTTGTAGCGAGCATGCGCGAGGTCAAGACGTCACACAGAGTCCAGCTTGTTGCAAAGATGGCTACGTGAATAGCCACTTTATTAAAAGGCGATAAATATCTGTGTTCCATACACCGCACAACCCCAGATAATATCTGGTGATAATTATCCGTGTTCCATACACCGCACAACCCCGGATAATACCACAGGAACTTTGCTAGGTACAGACGCATCCTGAAAAGGACACGCCAGACCATTTGCTTCTTCACTAGTTAGCACAACAACCAGGAAGTACACTCAGTCAACGAGAATACTCGATTGATGGCGAACACTTTTGCCCTGAAATTCAAGGGACTACACCAAACAATACTGGTAGTGGTAACTTCAACATTTAGTGCACCGCGACCAACCAGCTAACACACAAAAAGGGTAACATTAACACATATAACAAAGTTAAACAACACAAATAGCTAATTTACACAAGGGGAACAAACAAACACACAACAGCATTCCCCCATATTGCCCTGCACACACATTTCTGCATAGCGATCCCCCTGGATTGCTACAGTATATATACTTACAGATTTACAAAGTAAGTTTTACACAAACTATTTATAGTGTTTGAATGTGTGGTATGGAACTTCTGATAATTACTATAATTGAAATCCCATCTGTGAAGGCATGCTTAAATGTTGAAGTGATGCAACAATATATTTAGGAGTTATAAATATAAAAATAGACAACTGTGTCCCAGCTCTCTGCCCATGTTTGGAAGCAGATGCTTTTGTTATGTAATAAAAATGCAGCGAAACACTGACTAATCTTTTATATGAACACAAGCATCAACCTTAATTTTATTATGTTGTTAGCTACATCACAGATCAGAAAAAAACCTACTCAAGCAAAAAAAGAGCTCTTGCGTACGGCTGAACTGATCAAGACACAAAAAACCCCACAATCCCTTCCTTCTGTACTTACATCAGTTTACAAAGATCAGCTCAACGCTGTTATGCTGCCATTGGCTGCACCTGGACGTCAATATTGCCCTTCGTGCAACGCAGTTACCATTATATAATCAAAGCAATCCACTGAACATCACTCTGACTCACCTTGCACCCGCACGTGTCATGCATTTGGCAGCACAGAAGCAAATAAAAAAGTCTGCATCCTTAAAGTTGTTCCTCGGCTCAGCACAATGCCCTTGAGGCTTTAGGTCTCCCGTTACTAATACAGATTACTAATACAAAAACTTCTCTCAGGACAGTCCCAGTATTCCTAGCAAATGGAAGCCCTGCACCCATCCGCCGGTTTTAGAAACAATGGTTCAAGTGCTGTGGAGGGGGAAAAAAGTATCTTCTTCTACAGGAAAAATGATGCTTTGCATACTGTTACCAGGTCTGGATATAGGCATAGGCAAACTAGGCATGTACCTAATTGCCACATTGTAAAATATTTTTGGATAAAAACTGCAATCTAACACTTTATTTCAATTTATTATTTTTGAAAGTCATACACAATGTTAGCATCTTGCAATGTGCGCAAAATGTCTTTCCGAACCGGTGCACATCATGCTTGCTATGTCCTTTCAGCAATGCTTTCGGGTGTAGCAAAAACAGAAAAGTGAAGAAGAGAGAAAATGACAGTCTGATTGACACGCATCATGTAATCTGTGATTACCTACCACAGGAACTGCTACAACACAACGACACCTACAACAAATTGGAGGAAAAAATTGGTTCCATAAAAAAGTTCATTCAATGGGCATACAAAAAGTGGGTGCAGCCACAGATCATCTGAAAGAAATATACCCACATTATCTTGAGAATGACTTTACAGAAGAGTTTTTCCAGTTCAGCTCAATGGTAAAGGGTGAATAATCAGTGATGGGCATGTAAATGTGAGTACACTTTACATTTAAATACCTAACTGAATAATTAAAGAAAAATAATCAAATAAAATGTAAAATGCAACTAAATAAATGAAATATAATGGCGTATAAATACCTAAATATAAATAAACCACAACAAAGTAAAATATATGTACCTACCTAAACTAATAATAATAATATGTGGCAGATAAAAGGTCCTTGGGTTTGATTACAAAGGGGGGAGGGGCAAGAAAATGGTTTGACTAGTGTAGTCCATCCATTTAATCTGGCCGTGACTGTTACTACGCACCTACATGTATCCAAGCAAAAGACAACATAATCGCATAGAACATGATAGAAAAATATAATTACCAGAATATTAGCTAAACCTACTTTTTGAGATTAAATAAAGATTGTGATACCTGAAAGGAAATTCTTGGTACAAACATACAAAATGGACTGAAATGAGTAAGAGATTTAGGGATACTATTACTAAAACATAACAATAATGTAATTAATACATGTAATTTGCCAACATGACCTGAAAACATACACCCAACCTGTTATGACGGCGCTGATTGGACCGTCCCCAACTGCATTGCCCTTAATTTCATCTGGCCACGCCTTTGTCTGGAGTTTATAAGGGGGTGGAGCACATTTTGGGGGGGAAGAGAGAAGAAGAAAAAACATTTTTTTTCCGTTCTGTGATTTTCTGCCATTCAGCTGTGCCTTTTTGAGAAACCTTTATGAAAACCTTTACCTTACTTACTTGTCCGCTTTTCTTGTGCATCTTTTTTTTTCGTATTTACATTTTGATATCTAGGGAAGCATAGAGTAGGGGAAGCAGTCTGCGGAAGAACGTCCTTTTGATTTGTACGGGAGTGAGTTTAGAACCTGTTTTGTCTAGGGCTAGGGCTTAGTTCAATGGTTTTATTGATTTTTATTTTATCCCTTCGATGTCATGTGAGTATGTCCTTTATCTATCATATGTCCTAAATAAATCCTGTATTTTTTTTATGACCCATTGACTCGAAGGAATATTGTTTGTTGTGTCCTGATTTGGTTCACCACACAGCTATTGGAGTACATGTGGTTTTTGCAGGACATAACATTTACAATGAATACTTATGTGTATTTACATTTTGTAGTTAAAATAACATTGTTATGGTCATTGTGGTTTAATTATTTTCTTTTTTTTGCAATAAGTGACTCTGGTCAATTGTTACCTCATGGCTAGTTTAGTAGAAAATATTAAGTCGTTTTTTTCAGGTTTACATTACATTACATTACAGGCATTTGGCAGACGCTCTTATCCAGAGCGACGTACAACAAAGTGTTAAGTGTGTGTGTAGTGTGTGCATTAGATTTACTAAATGATTAGATTATATTTACATGCTTCTGTCATTCCACGATTGCAATATTAGAACATTTACAGAAATAACATAGCAGCCTAACAATCAATGCCTGAGATCTCTTGACCATTGATGCCTACATTTTTACATTTTATGCATTTAGCAGACGTTCTTATCCAGAGTGACTTACAAGATGTGCATTAATACATGGTAGGAACAATCATAGTTAGCGCACGAGATCAGTGCAGTAATACAGCAATAGACATCATTGCAGACATCTGGGTACCATACCTGTAACACCGGGAAGGAAAAGGTTAGTGTAATTTTTTACATTTTTTAGGAGTATAGTGTTGAACAAGTAAACAGTGGTGAAGACAATTTAGCTAGATGGACAGAGTTCAGTGGTAGTGGAGTCTGAAGAGGTGGGTTTTGAGTCTCTTGCGGAAGATTGCAAGTGATTCCGCGGTCCTGACTGATTGCGGGAGGTCGTTCCACCAGCGAGGGATCAGGACAGAGAAGAGGCGAAACTGTGAGGAGCGGCTGCCAGGTGCCCGGAGGGAAGGAACAGTCAGTTTACCAGAGGAGGCGGAGCGGAGGGGTCTGGAAGGGATGAAGGAAGTGATGAGTGACTGGAGGTAAGGGGGAGCAGTACCTCTGGCCGCTTGAAAAGCAAGCACCAGTGATTTGAATCTGATGCGTGCTGCGATGGGGAGTCAGTGCAGAGAGGAGAGTAGAGGGGTGACGTGGGTGAACTTCAGCTGGTTGAACATCAGATGAGCGGCAGCGTTCTGGACTAGTTGCAGTGGCTTGATGGCACAGGCCGGAAGGCCTGCCAGTAAGGAATTGCAGTAGTCCAGATGTGAGATCACCAGGGCCTGGACTAGGAGTTGAGTGGCCTCTTGGGTGAGGAACGGTTGGATCCTCTGGATGTTGTGGAGGGAGAATCGGCAGGTCCGAGTGATCGCTGCAATATGGCTCGAGAAGCACAGCTGGTTGTCCAGGGTTACCCCAAGACTCCTGGCAGACTGGGACAGAAACACTATGGAGCCTTCCATGGCAATTGACACATCAATCATCGGGGAGCCCTTCGCTGGGAGGAAGAGCAGCTCTGTCTTCCCCAGGTTCAGCTTCAGGTGGTGGGTGGACATCCATGCAGAGATGTCAGCCAGGCATGCAGAGATCCGTACCGGGATCTGGGTATCAGATGGAGAGAAGGAGATAAAGAGTTGTGTGTCATCAGCATAACAGTGATAGGAAAAACCATGAGCAGAAATAACAGAGCCAAGTGGCTTGGTGTACAGAGAAAATAGGACGGGGCCTAGCACCGAGCCCTGCGGGACTCCGGTAGAGAGGGTGTGGGGAGAGGAGAGGGATCCTCTCCAGGCCACCTGGTAGGACCTGTCAGCCAGGTAGGACTCGAACCATGTCAACGCAAATCCAGAGATTCCCATCTCGACGAGAGATGAGAGCAGGATCTGGTGGTCCACGGTGTCGAATGCTACTGACAGGTTGAGGAGGAGGAGGACGGAGCTAAGGGATTGGGACTTAGCCCCATGAAAAGCCTCAGTGACCGCAAGGAGAGTAGTCTCTGTGGAGTGGCCTGCTCTGAACCCAGATTGGTTGGGATCAAGCAGGTCATTCTGTAAGAGATGAGCAGACAGTTGGTTATAGACAGCCCACTCTAACGTTTTGGAAAGGAATGGGAGGAGAGAGACAGGGAACTTGTTTTCTATCGCAGTTATACCTCTGTTATACATATGTGCTTAAATGTGTAAAGATCACTTTAACATCAAACTAAAATGTTCAGCATTAATCAGCTTCCCCTAGAACACGTTTCAAAGTCAAGGCCCGCGGGCCGGATCCGGCCCGTGAATTAGTTCTCTCTGGCCCGCGGGATGATATTTAATTACTATTAAAACCGGCCCGCAGTATTATGTGCCCGCAGCACCATAATACTACAAGTCCCAAGATGCACTGCGAGTGCATTGGCGCGTACTGAGTGCCCGCGAGTGAATGCAATCCCGCGTCTTCTCTTCACTTCAGTACTAGTCATGAGCAGCAGCAGCACAGTCACAGCGGAGACTTTTGGATTACTTCTTGGAATGCTTGGTGGAAAGTTTTCCTTACAAACATTAATGAGCTGATATTCATTACTAAAGCTACAGCATGAAATGATCACGCCTACATGATTATCATCACACAGCTCACGAAAACTACCCCCGCTGCACAGAACCAAAAAACTGCGTTAAAAAAAATGTGTTTAAAAAAAGCGCGCGCCCACACTCAGACAAACATTGATAGGGACAAGATGGAAGAAAAGTCAGCTTTTAGTTTGTGGCGTTATCGACACAATTTCCAGTTTAAAGAAGAACATGGGAAAAATCTGTCGGTCCAGTGTACCTTGTGTCTTCCAGGAATAAAGATACTGTCGGCATCAAAGGACTCGACTTCGAATCTTAAAAAGCACTTGGAGTAAGTCAGTTTAATGAACACAGTTCTACAGTAATTTGCTGTTACCTGACCTTAGCCTACGGTTTGAGGCATCGCATTAACTGCTCTGCTAATTTTATACTGCTTTCTTTATTGTTGAAACGATGACATTTTATTTTATTCTTTTTATTTTTCCCAGTTTTCTCCCAATTTGGTAGACAATTGTACTCTACTATAAGTCAATTACGTTATGCACTGCCGAGCATTCGCCGCTACACAGCCCGCCAACACTGGCACTTTTCTAAGCCATATCCCTTACAAGTCGCTGTTATTCCAGTGCCAAAAAAGTTTCAAAAGTTATTACATTGTTTAAGATGCTGTGTTTGAGTTATGCTCATGATGAGCCATCAAAACAGTAAAATAACTTGCCTTTCAATATCCCTTTGCTTTTTATTATGATTAATTTTGAATCTGTCCATTCTAATTCCATAACATGTTAATGACGACGACTACAACAAAAAATGCAGATACAATGTTGCATATATTTAGCTAAATTGACATCTCAAATTTATTAGTATTTATTATTAAATGAACAGAAGCTGACCTGACCTCAACACAGTGGAAAGTTGAACATGACATCCTTTTTCAAAGTGTAATGCATAATAACTATTTAAATGTATTACTGATCAACTAAAAAAGTGAACATGGCGTGTGCAAAGGTTTGAGCACCCTTTTAGTACTAAGTAGCACCACCTTTGGCTATATAACAGCGTCCCAATGTCTCCTGTACCCCAAAACATACCCATCTGTGATGGAAAAAGTAAGTAATCCAAAAGTATTCTAAAAGTAATCTGATTACGTTACTTTTTTGAGACATGTAACTGTATTCGTATCGGATTACTTTCAGAGCCGTGTAATCAGTAATCAGGCACTAATTACATTTACAAAGTAACCCTCCCAACCCTGGTAGCACATACCTGTGTGAACAACTGTTTTCATTGATGAAACTAAACAAAACATCACATAGGAGTCGTCTTACTGATGAACACCTTCACTCAATCCTGAGGATTTCCTCAGCTCAGAGCCTGATCCCAAACATTGATGAACTTGTACTCAAGATGAAACACCAAGTATCTGGCTCAGCCTCAGACAAGTGAGCAGAAAGGACTTGGACTTGATATTTCTTTGAAGGGAATTATTATTTTTTTCTTCAGTTGAATGGACCTAATTTTATTATAAAAGACAGTCATTGGTGAGGATAAGAGCAGCACACTGATTTGTTTTTAATGCATGCTGTTTAATTTATGCATTTATCTTGCCATTGAGCTTTGAAGGAAAATTACATTTAGCTGTTTACCTGTTAAAAAAAAAAAAAAAAAACGTTTTCAATTTATTGCTGAAAGAGCCTTGAGAAAATATTGCAACTGATTTTATTTATGTTTTACTTAATTTAATTTAATGATTAATGTTAAGTGCAATATAAGCTGTGTTATTGGTATTGGTTCAATATGTGCAATAATTTTGAGTGTTAATAAACATTGAACCAGCCCGGCCCTCCACTTGTACCATTTTTTTTATTTTGGCCCCCTGTGTATTTGACTTTGACATGACTGCCCTAGAACATGGTGACGAGGCACAAAATGTCAAAACTGAAGGATACATATTTTGGGATATTTCATTATTTTTGCCTTCAAGCCACTTCCTACTGGTAGTCTTACTAATGGCAATCTGCCATCTTGTTTTTGCCCCTTAACCCATTTATTTTTACAAAGATTTACATTCATTGAATTCTACAAGCAAATTTAATGGCTGTCCCACCAGAGTTCAATATGCTTTGTATACTGGATTAATAAGCATAGCATAACTGAAAAATGATTACCAGAACTGCAAATAGATTTCACAAATATAATTTTTGGTGACAAAGGATGCATATCCTACTGTGATTGTTTTTTAGGAATGGTGATTCTTCAATGTATCGTGTTATACAGGGGTGGGCAATTATTTTTTACATGGGGCCACATGAGAACAAGAAAATATTATGGAGGGCCGGACCGAAAGGCTGAACTAAAGTCTGCATAATATTAATTGTTTCTTTATATAAAGCAGTAAATAGCATTGTTTTGATAAGTTGGTAAGACTGGTAAGAGTATATGTTATAATTGAGCAATGAAAAAGAGAGGTTGTCTTAGAAAAAATGACATTTACTCAATACAATTTCCCAAAACAATGGTTAACGAAATGTGAACATTTGTACAGTTTTTGATTCATTATATTAGTGACCATTTTCAGCCACATTCAGTAAGATACATCATATTAGAAAATAATGATGCCTACATTTGTAGTTTAATCACATTCACACTCATCACTCATTCTGTGTTTTTCACTTCTTTTTTCTTGTTCAGTGAGAGAAATCTAGTCTCTGTTGGTCTTTAACAAGTGCATCAAAGTCAGGTTGAATGTCTGAGGTGGAGATGCGAAGCACAGCTGACAGATGATCAACAGTGAGAGAGGATCTGTACCTGGACTTGTTAAACTTCATCACTGAGAATGTTTGTTCACATATGTAGGTAGAGCCAAAGAGAACAAACATCTTCTGAGCATGTCTCCTCATGTTTGGAAACTTCTCTTGCTTAAGGGAAGAGTAGAATTTCAGCAGTGGTCGTGACTTGAAGTGCTCTGCCAGTACTGCATCAGACTGCAGGTCAATGAGTTCCAGCTGGACATCACTAGGTGCATCATCACATTGCAGGTAAATGGAGAGGAAATCAAGTGCATTTCACTCTCCATTGTTCTGAGATCTTCAAATCGCCTTGAAAACTCACCATGCAGTGCTCTAACATAGATGAGTACCTGCGGAGATTATCATCTGATGGGGTGACTTCTTTCAGTGTTTGCATGTGAGTGAGATTGTTGCTCTCCAGTTGCCTTGAAAGAAACTGTAACTTCGTCATGAAAGCCTTCACCAGGTTGTGCATTTCATGGACGAAAAGGCCCTTGCCTTGCAGTTTGGTGTTCAGTGCAGTCATCAGTGCAGTCACATCAACAGCAAATGCAAAATCTGCCATCCACTTCTCATCTGAGAACTCTGGGATGTCTTTGCCTTTCTTCTCACAAAACTCTCGGATCTCTGCTTTCAGATCCCATACTCTTTTAGCACTTTGCCCAGGCTGAGCCATCGGACAGCTGTGTGATAGCTGATGTCACTATGTTCAGTCTCGTGCTCCTCTAAAAGTGCAACAAACTGCCTGTGATTCAATGCTCGTGCTCTGATGAAGTTTACTATTTTAGTTACAACATCAATCACATCGTCAATTTTAAGCACTGACTTGCACAACACATGCTGATGTAAAATACAATGCAAAAATACCACTTTCTGATCTGCGTTGATTTCAGTCACTTTATCTTGCATACGTTTCAACAGCCCGACATTTTTCCCTGTTAGATTTGGACAACCGTCCGTTGTGACACCCGTCAGTCTGTCCCATTTCAGTCCCAGTGTGTCCATGCATGCATTTACCTCCGTGAACAGATCGCTCCCGTCGTTGTCCCTTTCATTGAGCGCATTGCTGCCAGCTCCTCCGTAATCTTGAAGTCCGTTATCCCACGGACAAACACAAGTAACTGGGCTGTGTCACGGACATCACAGCTCTCGTCCAAAGCCAAGGAGAAAAAGTCAAAATTTGCCACTTCACGTTGCAGCTGAAGCTCCAAATTCCCCGCAATGTCCTCGATCCTTCTCGTCACGGTGCGCCTAGACAGCGGGACTTGCTCAAATGCTTCTTTTTTTTCAGGACATATTAGTGCTGCAGAGTCCACCAAGCACTCTTTTACAAACTCTCCATCGGTGAATGGCTTACTGTTTTTAGCGATTTTGTGGGATATTACAAAACTGGTCCTGGTTGCTGCATCCCTGGATGTGTGAAGCTTGGTAAAAAACCCTTGTTGCTTTTGTAGCTTAGCTACCAAATCTTCCGATATCCGCGCCATTTCAGCATCATTCAAGTTTTTAAATTTCTCCGAGTGTTTCGTCTCGTAATGTCGACTCAAATTGTAATCCTTGAACACGGCACTCTCGTCTCCGCAAACCAAACACACCGCTTTACCTCTGACTTCAGTAAATAAATACTTAGCAGTCCATGTCTTCTTGAAAACCCTGCATTCAGCATCTACCTTTCTTTTTTAGTCGACACATTTTGGGGGTGAAAGTCGTCTGAATGGAATGGAAGCTAACACTGAATCAAGCTAGCACCATCTAGAGATGCAAGAGATAGATGACACCAGAAACTACTTAATCACATTATGAAAAGACAATTAGAAAAATACGATTGACCTCTAGTGGTCAGTGACCGCAGTTACAACGTCAATTAAGGTAAAATAAGAAAATACGTTTATTTTGTAATTTCTTATGAACCTTACGCGGGCCGGTCAGAGTCAACTAAAGGGCCGCATGCGGCCCGCGGGCCGTAAAATGCCCAGGTCTGGTGTTATATGATGAAAATTCAAAAATTAAATCAATTTTATTAATATTCATATTGCAATGCTGAATTAACAGCCAGCAGAGGGACAACCTAATGTCCTTATTGTACTATGTGTGTAGAAAATGTTATGACTACAGTTATGGTCCAATGAAGCTGAAGTTATGGGAATGTCCATTTTTCAATCCTGGTGAAACTGACTGAATCTATAAATAGATAATCCAGAAATACTGTGAATGACTGTGGCAAGAGCAAATGTGACCATGTTCCAGACAAAGCAAACAATAGTTCAAGGCCAAGTTGACCTGTTGTTCCTGTGGTCAAATTGTATTTCATTATCATTAGGAATTTTCAAACTTTATCAGCATCAGAAAATTAATTTTACATAAGTAAATATCACGAATTGTTTATGATAATGCATTGTAATAATGCAACTTTCAACAGCCAATGTAGATGTTCACTTAATGTATTTGGCATTTCAAGAAGATCTATGAATGCCAAATAAAACTGACAATTTAAGCTCAATGATTAAAATTATGTTCAGTGCTTCAATAATAAAATATATCTAATTGATATTTGTGATTATGGCACATATGATTTATCAGGATACCAAATTTGATTGAATACTACTTTACTATTACAATTATTAATGAATAATTATATTGAATATGAATATATATTATATTATTAATGTAAAATACTAATAAAAAAAGATATACTCCTGGGTTCATTAAAATTGTGAAAATCATGTTTTTATAGAGCAAAGTAAATAGTTTTATTTAATGAAGTCTATGTCTTCATGGTTATATTAAAGCTGAGGACCTAAATAGCAAAGCGTACATGTCCACTTTGTCACTTTATTTGTTCAAATATAAAACAACATATTCATATTTCCATGATAAATCCAGCATGTAATTATTAAACTAAGAACATTAATATAGTTTATATCAAAACCCTCAGAGACATAATGAAAATGAAAATAAGCATAACCCCTCAAGACAGGCCTAAGTTATTATATAACCATTAAATACATGAATTACCCATAAGTATTAAACAAGATAATAATTTCCAAGCAGCTCTGATCATTTTCCTTACTAGTTCTACCAGTTTATTGCCATTTCCATTAGTTCAGCATCCAGAAATCAATGAAAAACAATGTTGTGCCTAAAATCTCATGGGTTTGAATTCCCTATAGTACATTCAATGTAAGATGACCTACGAAAATCACAGAATATGACTCTTGCTCAGCACAATGCTAACTTTCCTCCCTTCCTAATTCTGGAGCACATGGATTTGCATTGTAAACTGATTCCTACAGACTGACACCGATGGATTTTCTCTTGTTTCATTGACAGAGCCTCATTCAAAATCATCGCAGAGTTTCAGTAAAAAAGGAAGACAACAGATGAATAGAAAGCCCTCTAGTGATGCAGGGTGAGCAACAGAGACAAGATTCTGATATTCAGAAAATTTAAATTTTCAACTCTTTTCCTTGTTTGTTTACTGAGGTCTTTAGCATGCAGTGAAAGACCCACATTGCACAGCATCCCCCACAGCAGCACTGTCTTACTCTTACACACAGTTCAAATTGCTCTGCTTACCTGTTTTCCACAATAGCAGGCACTTAATAATAGGACAATGAAAGGTGGAGAAAAAGAAAACACAATGATGTGAAAAACAAGAACAACTTGTGTTATGCCACGGAAATGACCAGATGAGATTGCCACAGATGAAGACTGCTTCATAATCTGCTTTGATAACACAGCCGAAATTTGAGCTCACTGATTAACAGATACAGCAGCCAATCGACTGGGGAAGATAATCATGTTCCATATAACCTCCCTCCCTTTTTAAACAAACAAAAAAACATCAATAGCCATATCAATAAAAATCTGTGAATAATCAGAACACTCAAGGTGAGAATAAAGTATTTTCCATTTTAAGACAGAGAACAACCCTCCCCCCACCCGATAACATGAACTAGATTTATACTGAGCTGCCTCAATAATGTAAATTCATTCATAAGGGGCATGGGTGTTATCTGCAGAAACGTCCTGCAGCTGAACAAGACCGTCTAATGAAGCTGAATACACTTGTGACCAAACCAAAGGAATTACATCCTAGTTTCACCCTTCAGTATTCCGTACTGGAAAAGGCTCACTTCTTCTTTCTACAATAGAAGAATGTCGTATTGTTACTGTTACGTCCCTTTACTTTGTGTTGGCATTACTTTGTGTTTCCTTTTGGATTTGCCTGCTGCTGTGTTTCCTTGATTTCTCCCCGTTAGGTGGAGATGACGTCACTGTTCTGCTGGGACCTGCGTGAGGACGCACATGGTTTCCAGGGGAACCCTCCAAGCAACGTGACGAGAGAAGATGCGGCTGGACATCGCTTGGCTACATCACGGAGGAGACTTTTAAAAAGACGCGGGACTATATATAGTGGTTGCCACCTGAATGCCATGAGTTCCCTTTACGACATTGCTAATTACAGCTTGGTGATTGCGTTACTCTGATTATCCGCCTAGTTGCTAATTAATAAATATTGTTATTCGTAATACCATTTTTGGGAACTCAGGAGAAGACCTCCCTATCATCTTCGAGGGTCTGGAACCGCTAGCTAGCTACCCGGTGAGACCTTGCAACCTGTTTTTGTCTTTTCAAGGACTTCCATGTTATAAATAGAGAGAACAATCATCAAATGTATTCATATTAATAAATATGTCTAACTTTTCTATACCACTGTTTCACTGGTACTCCTTACGGGTTGTGGTTATTGATTAAGTGGCTTAGTGTTACGTCCGATATTGTACGCCTGGTTATTACAACGCAGGTTGATTTCTATCCGTAACAGTTACATAGAGTAAAATAAAACAAATTGGACTATTTTATGAATTGTACAAATGGGAAACCAGTCAGATTTTTGTGACTTGTCACAAAGATTTGTAATGTTCCAATGAACATATGTAGCGGGTGTCGTCTGGTACATGAGCGTCCGCTACAGAAAGTGATGTGGATAAGAGTACGATTAGTTCCCAGAGTTAGGGACTTGAGTCTTTGGCTCAGCGAGCTAACTCGCCCTCTTGTCGCGTCAGAGATCCTCGGTTCGAAACTCGCTGCAGGGCACCACCAGCAACCGTTACACATAGTAACCTGAAATGATATAGCACACCATTATGGCAACCATGTCATTCTTCTAACACAGCTACGTAGCAATTTATTTAAGAATTATTGAATGAACATATCCTTGAAGCGCATTAGCTTGAACTATTAAATTATTGTATGTAATTATGTACCACTTAATTGTACGGTTGTTTCAACCATGAAGAGGATGGGATCAAATATTGAAGCGATGCACGCCATGGACCATCTTTCCACCTGGTTGTCTCATCTCTTCAAGTTCCTTGATTTCAGCGTCGGTTCATGCCACTTCTGACACCAATGTAGCGGTGAACACCACGGAATTGAGAGTTGAGAGACTTTGCTTTTTCATTGTAGTGCTGTAGTATTATTACAATAAAGCGTGAGGCACCAGGAAGTACAAGTATGTACTGTCTTTCATACGGGAGCCATTCTACACGCATACACACCCAATGATGGTGACAATGCCATATATTCTCATACAAACATCATTCATACGAAGGGAAAAGGGACTTCCACTCAAACAATGTCTAAATTATCACAAATTAACATATACCAACATAACTAGCTATACATTTTACGGTTTCACCGCTGCAAGGGTCCCTTGGACATATGGTAGCCACACAATAATACCAATTGAATAAAGACTAGTCACAAAGGAAACATGCATAGTGATGCGTAGTTCAGGAACGAATCAGTGAAGTTAACGGTGTACTGAATTACTGATCCTAAGTGATTCGTTCCTTTGATACACCAGACAGGTAGTGGGCTGCGCCAAATTCCTTGCTTTGCGATATGTATATTGCCTGTAGAAATCCTAAAACAATGTTTGGATGGGCTTACCACTGCATCCTGGGTGTAATTCAGCTAACTGGGTGTACTGAATTACTGATCCTAAGTGATTAGTTCCTTTGATACACCAGACAGGTAGTGGGCTGCGCCAAATTCCTTGCTTTGCAATATGTATATTGCCTGTAGAAATCCTAAAACAATGTTTGGATGGGCTTACCACTGCATCCTGGGTGTAATTCAGCTAACTGGGTGTACTGAATTACTGATCCTAAGTGATTAGTTCCTTTGATTCACCAGACAGGTAGTGGGCTGCGCCAAATTCCTTGCTTTGCGATATGTATATTGCCTGTAGAAATCCTAAAACAATGTTTGGATGGGCTTACCACTGCATCCTATTATAAACGATACTGGACATCCATACTAGATCCACATACTGGAATTCTCTATTAAACTAAACTGCGCTGACTGAACAAACTGATGAACTGTTCTCACAGTCAGTGGACTAATACAGTACACTAACATGGTACAAAGACCGAATCAGTGACTATACTGTAGGCTACTGCTTTCTCAAACGCTCTCTAAAGACGAATTCAAACATTGACACTCAGACACGAGATTCACTGAAACTGAAAAGTAAAGTAAATAAATAAAATCAGCTGCATTTCTAAGATTATAACATGCGATATTATTTTAATTGTGTGGGTATAATAACTGCAAACTGCAGTGCATCGTTTAGTACAACTTCTGTTTTACAAAGCTCGGTAGCCTACTAATCAGAAGTTGAACTGAACTATTCACGGAGTCACTGACCCGGATCTGAAATGTTCACGGTGTCATTGGCCCGGATCTTAACGATTCACGGAGTCACTGACCTGGATGTTTTACTGTATTGAACGAAACAATTTGACTCAGCAAAGTGATTCGTAATGCCCATCTCTTTAAAAAAAAAAAGATTTTATTCGAAAATGATATCTTAACAATAAGGCACTCATTACAATATCACATATACATTCCAAGAGTACGTCGTTTTAGACACACATACAGAGAAGGATAAAGTAAGGAAAGAAAAATAAATTAATCATTAAATAATACATAATACATGAGTACTTTGAGATTATGGGAGGAAAATAATAAAAAATATAAATAATAACAAAAATATAAATTACAATGTACAGAATAAATCATATACCCATCATAAAAGTTTGAAATTTGTCTACACAAGTGTTATTTTTAAGACATTACACTGTTCAGAATATTACCTAATGATAATATATATTTGAATTTCATCATTTTCAGGGACTTAACATAGAGTCTAATTTCATTATGATAACATTTGAAGATGGGTGGGGTCTTTATGAATTTTGCTTTGTGGATAAAGAATTTGGCCTAGCTTAACAAAACATTGATCATTAGGTCCACCTTTTTGTCTATTAATAAGACACCAAAAATAGTATCTTTACGTTCTAAAATGGGTATTTCTATGTTTTTTCGGTTGAACCAATCCGTGAATTATTTCCAGAATCTCTGTGTATGAGAGCATGAGACAAAGATGTGCTCTGTTGTTTCAATATTGCTTCTACAGAAAGTACATTAATTATTCTCAAAGCCAAATCTTAATCTTTAAAAAATCGCTGGAAAGATATCAATCATTCATTATTTTGTAGTGAATTTATTTTGCTTTGGGTGGGATTGGGTATTTGAAGAACTTTCTTCTCAGTTTAGATATTGTTGGTTGGTCGAAAATATTCAAGATGTTATTTCTACAGAACTGGGCAGGGTATAAATCATTTGTTAGAATAAATCTTATGAATTGGTTTGAGCATCTTTTATCAAGAAGATTAATTCAATTTATAATTGGTGAGGGGAGATGAGATGGGGATTGAGAATACAATGCAATATTCTTGGCTAGGTTGAGGAATGTGTTGGGTATAGCTTTGATGAGAGAATTAAATTATTTTAGGTTGAAATCAAACTCTTATTTATAACAAAAATCATGGTAGGGTAATATATCTCCATTTGTATCTAATAGGTCCATTATGCACCAAGTCTTTTTATCCATCCAGTTCCTATAAAACAGCAATTTTCATTTTTAAAATATATATTGGTTGTGCCATAATGGAGTATTATGGGGTGTAAAGTTATGATTGTAAAGTAATTTCCAGAAAAGTAAAACCTGTTGATGATACTTAGAAAGCTTAAGAGGCAATTTAGTGACATTGTAGTCACATTTTACAATAAATTCTATGCCACCCACCTTGTTAAATATATTTTGAGGGAATATGTGCCAGATACTGCCAGGGGATTTAATATTGTTTCAGCCAGTTCACTTTCAAGGTCCCATTCATACATTCAAAGTCTATAGCCTTTAATCCACCTTCAGAGGTCTTTAACTGTGATAGCTTTTTTGACATAGTGGGTTCGATTCTTCCATATAAAATTAAAATTGAGTTGGTTTATGGATTTAACAAAGTCTGAAGTAAGTGCTAATGAAGATGCAGGATGGACACCTCTAGAGATGCTTTCCATTTTTGTGAGATACGTTCTGCCAAAAATTGAAAGATCTCTTTGTAACCACACACTAAGTTTTTGTTTACATTCCACTATTTTGTTTGTCAAATTAAGTAGCTCACATTCTTTTTGATCTTTTGTTATGTAGATACCAAGGTATTTTACAACAGTTCTAACAGGTATATTATACAACACAGTCTGTGCATTTCCATGGATAGATAGTAAGTCACATTTTTGGATATTGAGGAATAGTCCAGAGGCCTTTGAGAAGAGTTCAATGTTCTGTATGGCAACAGGAATCTGATGGTCATCCTTAAGGAACAGGGCTGTGTCATCCGCAAACTGACTAATTACGAGCTCTGTTCCAATTACATTAAGTTTTTCCAAGTTCCCACAGTTCTTTATCCTAATAGCTAGCATTTCTGCCACTAAAATGAATAGCCCTGGACTCGCGGGACAACCCTGCCGGATTCCCTTTTGTATGCCAAAACAATGCGAGGTACCATGAGGTAATGAAACACAACTATTAATGTTTTTGTACAGTCTCCATGACCTTTATGAAATGATCTCCAAAACCAAATACCTTCAGAATATGGATCATGAAGGGGTGCTCAATCATGTCAAAGGCTTTTTTAAAGTCGAGAAATAAAATGAAACCCTTGTCTTCAATAACTTCACTGTAATCTAGTATATCAAGTATGAGATGTATGTTATTGTAAATAGATCTACCATTTAAAAAACCTGATTGAGTTTCAGTGACAATTTGAGAAATACCTTTTTTGAGACGAATTGTGTATATATGTGCTAGAAGCTTGTAATCGTTGTTTAACAATGTGATAGGCCTTAGATTATCTATGATTTGGGGATTTCTTCCTGGTTTTGGAATGAGCACTATGATCCCTTGTTTCATACTTGTTGGGAGATTATGTTCACCAAGAGCCTCAATCAACACATTATACAGAAATGTTCGAATTTCACACCAACATTTTTTATAAAAGTAGGCTGTCAGACCATCAGAGCTAGGGTATTTGTCCAAGTGTAAGGGGCTAAGTGCATTATCCAACTCTTCAAGTGTTATTTCTGCATCACAGTTTTTAAACTCTTGATCAATTGTGGGAATCTTATCTTTAATCGTCTCAAAAAATGTTAAACAGTCATGTTCTGAGTATGATGTTTTATATAAACAATTATAGAAGGAGAAGATTTCATTAGAAATAATTTGGGGATCAGAGCATTCTTGGTTTTTAATTAACAAAGTTTTGATGGCATTTCTCTCTTGATGGGTTTTCTCTCATTTACAAAAATAGGATATTTTGTTCTCCTTCTTCTATCCATTTTGCCTTTGATCGGATATAGGCACCTTTAGCTTTACGAAGAAAAGATAGCATCAAGCTTGTTATGTAATTCAAGAATTTTTTGTTTGGCTTCTTCTGTAGGGTTATTTTTATTACAGCGTGTGTTCAATTCCTTAATTAAATCTTTCTCCTCCTTTCTAGCTATTAGAGCCTTTTCTTTACTAAAGGATATTGAATATTGTCTAACCTTATATTTAAAGAATTCCCATTTATTTACATAGGATTGAATTTCAGTGTCATTAAAAGACTTCTCCAACATAGCTCTGATGCTCTGAAAAAAACTTCATCCTTCAACAAACTTGAGTAAAATGTCCAAACACCTTTGTTATTTCTGTTAGTGTTAATTGGTTTCAATTCTAAATGTATTCGACTACAGTCAGTTAAAGGGGCCATATCCATTGATAAATCAACATACTGTGTTCAATTATGTGAAAGTAACCAATAATCAATTCTAGATTTACATGTTCTATCTAGTTTAAACCAGGAATATTGTAGTACTTCAGGATTCTTGACTCTCCATATATCCTCTAAGCTTAATGTGTTACAAAGGTCTGTTATGATGTTGTTAAAATAGTGTGTGTCAAACCTTGATGGGCACCTGTCCTTCCATTCATCTGGGGTCATGTTAAAGTCCCCTCCGACTATAATGTTATCTGTAGGATATAGAATTTTCATTTCCTCAATCAACGTACTGATGTTGGATATTAGATCTCTGTTCTGTGGTTTGTTATTGTATCCATGAAGATTGCACAAAATAAAATATGAATCCTCAATATTAATAACTAATACAATCCAATGACCATTTACATCAGCTTTGTAAGATATTACCTTTCCTGGGCAAGAATAAAATAGCAACTCCAGCTGAATGTGAAGAACCATGGCTAAATATAATTCTATCTCCCCACTGGTTGGACCAGAACCTGACATCCTCTTCATCTGAATGGGTTTCTTGCAGAAATGTAATATGGGCTTTTAGTGCCTTACAGAATAGAAAGATTGCTTTTCTTTTAATTTTGTTTTGTAGACCTCTAGTATTCAAACTATTCTATGATATCTGACATGATAGAGAAGACATGAAAAAAAGATTAAATAACAATTAGAAGAAAATAAAAAAGTATAATTAAATAATACACAAGGGGTTAAGGTAGTGTTTGTACTCTAGTGTCTCTAAATGAACTAATTTGCAAAGGCAATGTCCCTTAGATAAAAAAATATTCTTAACCATACTGTTATAAACTTTTTTTCTTGGGGCTACTTAAACATGTAGCAACATGTTCGGAAAACCTGAGTAAACCAACTTTAAAATGAACAGTCAATTAACATTTGCAGCGTGTGTGCAGTACATTCCGGGTTCCGCTTATTAATTACTCACCAAACATAAATCTTAGAAACCCTAAACTTAATGTCCCAGGCTGTTGCACATAGTCAGTGTCGCCAATTCCCCTTCTGGTACTATGGCATTTGGATGGGACGGTTGTTGATGAAACCGATGGGACCGCGGAAAGGCTGTTTGGCCAAGTGATCTAACTTCCTTTATGTTTGGCCACACTGCATCCCGAGCCTCTTTATCGGCTTTGAGCAAGTCTTCAGTAAAGCAAATTCCGTGCTCCTTGACTGCAACATGACTCTTGGATGCACGCCAAATTGTATCCCGCTGAATTCTCATGGCGAATTGCATAATGATCTGTCGATTTTTACCTTCAACTTTTCTTCGAAGGCGAACTTCCAAAGCAGTTAGGTCAGGATAGAGAGAGTCGGAGTCCTGTTTTTTAACCCTATTGTCTTGTCTTTGGGGTTTTACTGGCGTGTGGAGGTTTCGCTTGTTGCTTGGGATGCTAGCGCTGGTTTCCATTGATTCCATGCTTGAGCTAGCTGCAGGCCTGCTGTTACTAGCATAGTTATGCACGTCGAGTGATTTCTTTGCACTAGTCGACATTTCGGTAACTTTTTATAAATTAGATACAACTTAAAATGTTCGTAATTGGATTATACGTACTATTTGTAAACAGCAAGGCTAAATTAATGTTCGAATTTAGGGACTGTGAAAAGAGAGCTCATCTAGATACGTCGGCTCAGATCGCCATCTTGCCCGGAAGTCCCGTAATGCCCATCTCTAAACATGCGCTTTTAATAAGTGCCATTGCCGTTTAGGTTGTATTTCATTATCCGATTGATTGCGTGGCCAGTCAGCGACTGTAACGAATTGATCTAGCTGGCTTCATTGTGTAGTTAGCTACATTTAATTAAAAATGCTTTCCAATGTGATGCTGTGCTCATGCAGGAAACTGGCAAGTTTAGCTAATGTCAGTTGAGTTTGTCAGAGATGTATGTCAGGCTAGTTACTTTCATGGGCCTATTCGTTAAATGGGTGGTTGTTGGATTATAGAAAAAATCGTATAATTATTGTAATTAAAATAATACTGACGTCCATCAATGATCGTGTTAGCCTATATAACAATTTGTATAGCTGGTGTTGTCAGCCAAAGTATAAATGTTCAGCTATGGCTGGAACAGCGTACCACTCTTGAGACAATAGGAACTGACACATTTAAAACATACATAAGGGGCGGACACGTTCTATTGTCCCTTCTTACGGTCTTTTCTATTCAGGCACACGAAAAGACGTGCTATACTCGAAACTGTTGGGTATGGAAAATTAAATGAAATAGAGTGTTTGCCGACACTATAGCGATTTAAGTCATGTAGAATCGTATCATTGCTTAAATAAGCCACAATCTATCAACAACAAAACATGCAAAAAACAGGCACTTTCAGGGCTCTAACTTTGGGTCCTCAGATAAGACATTCACGCGGGACCGCTGGGAATCTTTCTTTCCTGCTAGGGCTCTGAGACGATAAGTATGGGTATGTTCCATTTTCAGTTATAAATACCTACAAATTCCATAAATGTCAATACATCCGGTGAATTATGAGTAGTTTATAAACAATATAAACTAAAAGTACCGAGACCAGTCACAATTTAAAGCCAGGTTCTGTTTAGTAAGTCAATGTTCATGTTATCTAGCTACTAGCTAGCTAGCGAACTTGGAAACGTGGAGAGCGACCACGCAGCCTGGTGTGACTTGTCTTATCGTGCCCCATATTTTGGCATTTTCCTCTCCCTAGTTTACGGTAATTCTGCTCTTATACTGCGTATTTATGTTTTCTGTGTATGGTGGGTGCAAGATCATGAATTAGTGTATGATCTCTACATTAGGATTCATCATAAATAACGTATAGCTTGATAGCTACCTGGATTTAAAATGCCGGACCAGCTAACGTTAGCGTTATCTTATAACTTGCCTTTTGTATTCAACTAGGCTACATATTTAGAGTTGATCGAAAGAGGTATAATTAAACTATCCGAAGCATGTCGTAAATGTTGCTTCTAAAATGTGTTTTAATGGCTCGCTAGCCAATTTTTACTCGGGTCATCTGCATTGTTAGCTAGCCAGATTAGCTGGCAAAGGGATATTTAAACGCTCTTTAAAATTAATTTGAAAGAAATTGGAGTGAAAGACAATGATACCGTTGGAAGTGCAAGTTACGGTTAACACTTTCCTGCCCGAGCGGAATGTACAATTTAATATCGTAACGTGACCAGTCTGCATTAACGATCATAGTTTGCTTGTATCAAATCATATATGTGAACATTATACAACTCCAGAAAGCTGATAAATAGCTCTTTCAAATTATATAACAAAAAACACCACAATATTAATAAACATTTAATAAGTCAAGGAAACCTCCCTTCTAAGGAAATCAATGTTTCTTCCCCAAACAACTGCCATTTTGACTACCTTCCAATGACGATAGAGAAAATATATTCTTCTCTATTTTGTAAACATTTAGAATCTGAAATCAGATTATAAAGATATTTTACGGTGTAAGAGTTACAGGCTTTTTAGTGACTTGGTGTTTTTACAAAATTCTATATAGAATGTTCCGTGGTCAGACACTTTCTTATCTGGATAGTAGAATAATAGAATCTGCAACATGGCATATTACAAATACAATTTTGTCTTACATATGATAATGAAATACACAAGCAATATTATAAATAAAACAAATTAAATACAATGTTAGGAGGTTACATTGTCTCATTAAAACCAGAAAACAGTGCAGGTTACACCGCTATCTTACTAAGGTCATAAAAAAACACTAATAGAAGAAATATTGTTTTTAAAAAAACCTGCATTGGGAGCCTCCCACGTGGTCTAGTGGTTTCAACGTCTGACGCTGGCCACGGCGACCGGGGTTTGATTCCCCATAGTGCCAGAGTTAGTTCTGGTTGGGAGTGCCATCGGGGCGGCAATTGGCTCTCCGCCCCAGGGAGGGGGGAGGGAGGCTGACACACAGTTTGTTGTGCACAGAAGTGGTTCTGGGGTACCGGAATTGCAGTCGACGGCACGACGAGTGTTGTCTTGGAGGATGCGGCGCTTCACCCTTGTCACTGCCAGTCACAGGGAAGGGGGATTGAACTAAGCACACGGTAATTGGCTACCAAATTGGGAGAAAAACTGGGTAAAAATCTGAAAAATAAAATTATAATTTTTTTTTTTAAAAACCTGCATTGTTTGAATTGCAATATAGGGTAACAATATGACCTACAATATCAATTTATGTATAAATTAAGTTATAAAGTTCATGCCTCCATGGTCCTCATCCTGAAGGCCCTCCTCAGCAATGAGCTGAAGTTCATCTGGCATCAAAGTCCTCTTGCTGAAGGACTGCATCAGATGCTCTAACTTGGACCCCATGTTACATTTCTATAACACAAACATGAAAAATAGTTTGCTCCAGCAAATAGGGGAATAATCAATACAAATGGAATAATCCATAAGAAGGAATAGCCTATATAACTACCATTCAATTTGCTTGCAATGTGAAGATACATTTTATTACTTAAGATATGTTATAACTTCCATTTGAGAAAGCATGTACATCATTTCATATCTGATAATGCATAGCTAATTAACATATGGGAATGTGTTCATTAATTTGTGAAAAGTGCTATACAAATACATTTGATTAATGTATGACTATTGTAGTCCCAAACTCAAACGAGCTAGCAGGACAAATTATGTGTTATTTAGCAACCAAAACTCACCAGCCTGAGTTCAAAAGACTGCTAGCGATAGTATCAGATGGATTTTTCATTCATCTCATACAATCAGAAGGCTTACCATTTCTAGAAAACGTATAATATATAAACAGACGCCTAAATATAGCTAGCTAGTAGGATGCAGTGGCAGATAGGTTGTAATGTTAGCCAAAAGAACAATCCAAATTTTCCCTGTAGCTGAGTTAGCCTATCTAACAAGCTAATCAAAATAGATTGCTGTTTAGAGTTCGTTTTTATCTCTTATACCAATTACAAATAAAAGTTTACAAATTGATAAAAGTGCAGATCAGTTGTCAAAAACGATATTAGAAAACGTAAAAAAGAAAACTATATAAACGGACACCTAAATGTAGCTAGCTAGTAGGATGCATTTACAGACAGGTTGTAATGTTAGCCAAAACCTTTGAAAAGAGCAATCAATGTTTTTCCCTCTAGCTGCCTCAGCTAGAGAGTTAGCCGATCTGTGTAACCAGCTAATGTAAATAGCTGGCTGTTTAGTTCATTTTACTTCTGATTCCAATTACAAATATTGATAAGTGCATATCAGTCATCAAAAATTATATTTAAATTTTTCAAAATGAAAACATACAGTATATAAACAGACACCTAAATGTAGCTAGCTAGTAGGATGCATTTACAGATGGATTGCTGTTTTGGCTAATATTACAAACCAAGTTTTTCCCCTATAGCTGCTACAGCTAGCTACCCTATCTATCAAACAGCTAATCTACAAGTAGCTCTTTAGTTTGTTTTACCTCTGATACCCAATAACAAATATTCTTATCAGTTATCAAATATGATATTAGAAAATATGATCTTCGATCAAATTTGAAAATTTGGTAAGGGCCATCCATTGCCTGTCATTTATTTTAATTTAATCTGATGCCCTTGTTCTGCAGGCAAGTGTCGTGGACTGCGTACTGCCAGAAAGCTCCGAAACCATCGCCGTGAGCAGAAATGGCATGACAAACAGTACAAGAAGGCTCACCTGGGTACAGCCTTGAAGGCTAATCCCTTTGGAGGAGCCTCCCACGCCAAAGGAATTGTCCTTGAGAAAGTGTGAGTACATTTCATCCAGATTTCATGGACTTTAATGGTCAGTGAATCGTACAACCTTTTGTAAATTGAGAACACACCCAGTGTGTTGCGTGTTTTTGCATTGTAATTTTGTGGTTTTTATCTTCCTGCTGAACTTAAGCATCTCTCTTTCTCCCCCTGTAGAGGTGTTGAGGCTAAGCAGCCCAACTCTGCTATCAGAAAGTGTGTCAGAGTCCAGCTGATCAAGAATGGCAAGAAGATCACGGCATTCGTCCCCAATGACGGCTGCTTGAACTTCATTGAGGTCAGTATTCTCCCCCTCTGAATGATGAGAAGCCTATATGGCATGGCTTGTTAAATACAATTCCTTGTTACTGTATTGACATTATAGAAGCTGATTAACTATCGAGCCTTAATTTCTGCTTACTGGTGATCGTAAAGATTGATCTTTGCATATGTAACAGCAGCGTTCTATTGTTGGGTAAGATGTAACTGTAGCTTTAAGAGACAAATGTTCTTGGTAAATTAACACTTCAGCTCTTGTCTTTATAGTCACTCTTTGCATGTCGAAATCTCATCTTTTCAGGAGAACGACGAGGTTTTGGTGGCAGGATTCGGTCGTAAGGGCCACGCTGTTGGTGATATCCCTGGTGTGCGTTTCAAGGTTGTCAAGGTGGCTAATGTGTCCCTCTTGGCCCTGTATAAAGGCAAAAAGGAGAGGCCCAGATCATAAATTGTTTAGACTTGAAAGTCATTAAAGCATTTTTTTTCTGATCCATGAACCCCGTTTCTGTCTTCTGATTTTCTTTGATTTCTGGCTTTACTGGCAAATTGAAGTATTTTGATTTAATGCACTCTGTTAACTCCAATTTGATTTTGAGTTAAAGGCCTGGATAGATCATCAGTTGTCAAGTTTATTCAGGTGTACATAATTGATAACCATTGGAATTGTTGTGCAAAGCCACAATTACTGATGCAACTTTTTGGTCAAAAGTTTGGGGAAATCTGGGTTTGGACTAAAGGTTTTGGTATGTAATGTTTGTATAAATGCACCAATGTCTAGCCTTGTAACATGAGCCTGATTGGCTGCATAATGAAGACAAGTTAGGACTGTCCGATCCTAATTATATCATTGTAACATGGCGGGCACAGCTTCTCTCAATTCAGGGGAGCACTGACTAACACCTGCATACCTCTGAAACGCACAGAGCAAGTTGCAACTATGTTTGACTGCAGGCCACCAGCTGGAGATCTGCATTACTTTCTACACAAAGCTGGATTAGGCAGACTGCAGGCACCGTGTTGGCCAGAGGTGTTTCTGTTGCTAGGCGAGATGTTGAGTAAAGGCTTAATTATGCTTCTACGCCTGCCAATCTGCGAACGTGTATGTGTGCCATACGCTGACTTACACATGTGTTTGCAAACATACTTGCACGTAACGTTAACGTGAGGACTAGGGGGCAGTCTCACATTTATTAAACTAAAGAATGTACAGAAACGGAAAGACTCTGAAATTGCATACTTGTGTCCTGCAATCTTGTGTACATGTGAGAAAAGTACTCAAAATAGCTTGTAATTGAAACTGAAGTCCATTGGCCATCTATTCTGTCTGTCAAACCTCGTATCTCCACTGACGCCTCTGCTGGATTCTGAAAGCTGGATGGTGGTCTTTGTCAAATTCGAAATGTTAATGAGAAAATTATTAATTTATAAATGTATAAATACTCTGTACTTTTTAATACAATGTTGAAATCATACCAGCTTTTCTCTTCTCTTTTCTTTTCATTTTGTAACCCCTCAAGGGTTTGGCTTCACATCTCACACACTATAGTACAATACTTTAGTTAATTTAAACAATGCCAATTCATTTAGTTTTCATTTGAAATGATCACATTTAGCCAATAATATAACATTCTTAAAAACAGATTTTTAAAAAGACAGACATGGACTAGATCATCACCTGCAACGACATGCAAATCAGCCATTACCAGTAATGTGGAAATATGGGCCCTGTATATCGATGTGCTGGAAAATGTATTTTATTGTTAAGAAGGAATTCTTTACTGACATAATTGTTATTTTAGTTTGTAAAATTATGAAGAATTAAGGAGGAGATCAGAATGTGTACCAATTGACAGACACGGTCCATTAGAATTCATACAGTTCAAACCTTGTATCTCCACAGATCGGAAAAAACTCAACTCCACTTTAACAACAATTTTATCAAATTTTGGTTAAGAAGTTACTCTGACTAATTTCTAGCATTGCTTTGAGTAAATTCAAGAATGTTTGATTTTATGTTCATAAATGTTAACATTTTCCATTTTTGGAGATATGTGTTTTTCATCGGACAGCGACAGTTTGATTTTATTTGTCTTTGTTTATTCATTACATTTACATTTTTAGCATTTAGCAGACGCTCTTATCCAGAGCAGTGAGTAGAGTATTCATAGTTAGGTATTTAAATGGAAAGTGTAGTCACATTTACAGATGCTTTCTCCTGACTTTCGATAATGTGAAGTCCTAAATGATGTCATAATCCAGGGAAGTGGACGCGCAAACGCGTTCAGTTTATTTTCCTTCACTGTTGATCTGAGGTATGTTCTACCACGTTTCAATAAAGAAAACAACTGTTCTCCAGAGAAATTTGCAATCGGTAATGCCAGATACATGCAAAGTTGGGAAATGTATCACCCAGGCCTAGCTCTGCTTCTTATACATGCCCATCACTGATTGTTCACCCTTTACCATTGAGCTGAAGTAGCAAAACTCCTCTGTAAAGTCATTCTCAAGATCATGTGGGTATATTACTTTCAGATGTTCTGCAGCTGCACACACTTCTCGGATGTCCATAGAACACATTTTTGCAAGGAAACTGAATTGAGGGTGGCTATGT
Organism: Aldrovandia affinis; assembly: GCA_029706075.1. NCBI lineage: Eukaryota > Metazoa > Chordata > Actinopteri > Notacanthiformes > Halosauridae > Aldrovandia > Aldrovandia affinis. Next base: position 255,665 of record JAINUG010000480.1, read on the forward strand.
TGATTTTGATGTTGGGCCAGGGCAAGAGAGGAACATTTGCAAAACCACTCTGTCGTTTTCTTCTTCATTTTCATTTTTTTGCTGCACCCAAAAGCACTGAAGCAAATGCACCCAGCAAAGTCCCACCACTGCAGCCAGTCCATGAGAGAGGGAAAGGCCAATGTTCTCCATGCCACTCTGAGTCGTAACACATAACTGGCAATGATCTGTGTCCGGGCATGGAGCTGTCATGCCAAAATGTGTCCGGGTGCCAAAATGTGTACGGGTCATCGGAATTCTTGGAATGTAGTTGCTATACCAACATGACGAGCTAGCATTCCTGACATTCCTTGAGTAGCCATCGTGTTTGCTAACTAGTGTAAAAGACTAATCTAGCTACTTCAAAATAAATAACTCAATCTAATGTTGGTATGCTAGCTAACGTTGTTGGCATGCTAGCTAACCCTGTTGGCATGCTAGCTAATGCTAACGCTGCTAGCATGCTAACGTTAGCTAACGGTGACATGCTAGCTAACGTCACTGACAGTGTTGTTCGCGTTTGCTAGCTAGTGTAAAAGACTAATCTAGCTACTTCAAAATAAATAACACAATCTAACGTTGGTATGCTAGCTAACGCTGTTGGCATTCTAGCTAACGCTAGCTAACCCAGTTGGCATGCTAGCTAACGCTGTTAGCATGCTAACGTTAGCTAATATTGACATGCTAGCTAACGTCACCAACAGCGTTTATGCTCAACTCATGTGGGTAATGTTACAAGAGCAGTTCATTTAACAGATAACAGGCCATAATTAACTTACTGTAGTACCCACATGTCATACCATTGACTGATTTCTTTCATACACACAATCATTTTAAACCTTGCAGTGTTATTTGTTGTATACATAGCAAGCTAGTCCATCCCACAATTGGATGAGGTGGTGTAACATAACTCGGTAATTAGGGTGCCGTTTGCAATGCAAAGAGGCCACACTTCAGTGCAGAGCACTGCAGTGTGGCCTTTTGCATTGCAAAAGGCACTCTATTGTTCTTCGCTTCCATACTTATGGAATCGTGTGCTATGACTTTTCTTAGCGATCACACGTGACGTTTTTGCAGAAAGTGCAAAAACGTGACTTTTTGGAACATCTGAACACTCTAACACACTGAGCCAACCTTACCAAACCACACCACACCACACACACACACACACGCACTCTCTCCACACTCACACTCACAACACGCACAAGCACTCTCTCACACGCGTGCACACACGCACACACACGCACTCTCACACGTGTGCACACTCACACACTCTCACACACACACACACTCACAACACGCACACGCACTCTCTCACACGCATGCACACTCACACACTCTCTCTCTCACACACACACGCATCTCTCTACTCCGCTCCAGGCCTCCAGACTAACTTTTTTCATCACCGTCCCGGAACCGTCCCGAAATACAATTGTAACCGTCACAAAGTGAATGTAAACTGTCCCAAAAATCGAGAATGTTGTTTCTTTATTTTGGTTTTGTCATCTATAGTTGTTATTGCCATAAAAAACACCATTCAAATGATTAGGAAATAAATAATTGTATTTTTATTTGAAATAATTACTTCTTTTAACAATAGGCACATTAGATCAACAGGTAACTACATTCCATTCTAGAAGAAATTTTCTTTTCCTTTTGGCCAGAGCTTTGTTTCTGTAGAGAAAGAGAAAATATATTGCGAAGTTTTACACTGATTTAACCGCTAGATTTATCGCTACGTTACAAAATGTCACCGCAATGCTAGCGCGACCATGGTTTTCAATGGGTAGCATCCTAGCATGTTTTCCGAGTTCATTTACACAAATTTCTCGACCGATTTGAACGGGAAAAAAGGCCTAGTTATTGAGGTGGGTATCACAGCGAATAAATAGCTTAAGTTTTACAATGGTTAAACCGTTAGATTTACCGCTATGTTAAAAAGGTCACAGCAATGCTAGCGCGACCATTGTTTTCAATGAGTAGCATCCTAGCATGTTTACGACTTCATTTACACAACTTTCTCGACTGATTTGAATGGGAAAGATGGCCTGGTTATTGAGGCGGGGTATCAAAGCGAATACCTAGCGAAGTCTTACACTCATTAAACCGTTAGATTTTCCGCTGCATTAAAATCATTTTTCCAACTTGTTTTAAAAACACAAGTTTTTAATACCAAACAAACACATTTTTTAACAAACCACACCACACACTCAAACACACACACGCACACACTCACACACACTCGCTCACACGTGTGCACACACACACACACGTGAGTATCAAGGTCCAGATCTGCCGCACCTTTGCTCTTGCAATGTATGTCCAGATAAACCCAGCACTATATGTGGAACACTGGAAATATAACGTATTTTATTTTGACCATATGTGTTGGTGTTACTGATCCATTTTTTGTTGCCAGTTCTGCATTATTTGATCTATTCCAGTACAAAACACTGCGATGGATTGGTCTAAATGTGACTATTACCACGAAGATGGACGGCTGTCTGCTTCAGTGATAACTGTTTGCAATCTGAGTTTGCCACAAAACAAAAGTACAGTTTTATTTTAGGTATTGTTAGTATGCTAATGAAACATTACTTCAAAGGGATGAAGTGTGTGACGCTGTGTGTGAAAATAAATCTTCAAAACATTTTCATCTTACTCCCACACCTTCCACTGAACATACGCGTAAGTCTCTACTCCTCTCCTACACATCTGTGTGTGTGTGTGTGCGTTACTGCTTGCGTGTGGGGAGAAGGCACCCTCAAAATTTCTGTGGAATTTTTTCTAGTTAGGGTGCCTTTGCAATGTAGAGGTTACACTCCAGTGCAGAGCACTGGAGTGTGGCCTTTTGCATAGCAAAAGGCACTCTATTGTTCTACGCTTCCATACTTATTAGGGTGCCTTTTGCATTGCAAAAGGCACTCTATTGTTCTTCACCGCCATACTTATTATTTTTCTTTATTCTTCCGCCAAACTTTGGCTCGCATTAGTCTCTCAGCGTTGCCAGTACAGACGCACGAAATACATCAAAACGTGCGGCTCGGGCGGAATCGTGTGCTATTACTTTTCTTAGCGATCGCGCTTGACGCGCACGAATTGCGAAAACGTCGACTCTTTGGGCCCATTGACAATGCATGGGAAACTGGGAAAAAGGGCCAAATTAGAAATACTGTCTTTGTACTCTCTGGCCTTTTGGGCCCTTTATTCCAAAACCGTGAGGCCTATTTCAATGGAATTTACATTGGATGAGAGAGGACAAAAATGCCTACATTTTGGTGCATAAATGGGCCTGTACAATGGAAGGGTGTGGGAGTTACATGATAATGTTTGGAAGATTTCTTTATTAAAAAATGTCAGATTCCACTTTACATTGAAGTCAATGGACACAGCTAGAGTGGGTGACGTCACAATGGCCTCTAGCTTGACCAGGTTCAAATTTTATCAAAAATCTCCCAAACATTATCGTCTAACTCCCACACCTTACACTCTACATGCACAATTTATACACCAAAACGTAGGCATTTCTGTCCTCTCTAGTCCAATGTTACTTCCATTGAAATAGGACGCACGGTTTCTGAGGAAATCGCCCATAAGGACAGAGGACGCTGTGTCAAACTTCCATTCAATCCCATGTTAGGTCAAAAAAATATATTACAAAAATAAGACCTGCCGATTTATATTTGATCACAGCTCCTTCATTTTACATCATATCGACACCATTCAAACTTTTAAACGGGAGAGGACTACCTCTATTAAGACGCCTTTTTTTTTACAGAATGTTTATAAATGCTGTAGTTTTGAAACAGGAGCCGTTTATGTTTTGAAAACGTCTAATCGCAAAAACTTTTCTTTTAAGAGTTTACCAGGCAATTTCGATGTCCTTACAACTCCTTCATTTTACATCATATCGACACCATTCAAACTCTAAACGGGAGAGGACTACCTCTATTAACACGCCTTTTTACAGAATGTTTATACATGCTGTAATTTTGAAACAGGAGCCGTTTATGTTTTGAAAGCGTCTAATCGCAAAAACTTTTATTTTTAAGAGTTTACCAGGCAATTTCGATGTCCTTACAACTCCTTCATTTTACATCATATCGACACCATTCAAACTCTAAACGGGAGAGGACTACTCTATTAAGACGCCTTTTTTACAGAATGTATATATATGCTTTACTTTTAAAACAGAGCCGTTTCTATCGGCCTGATATGCATTGCAGAAGAACCGGTTGCTAAGCAACGGCTTAACTTTACAGAAAAAGTCAAACTGCTTAGTTCCGACATGTTTTACACAACTTTCTGGACCGATTTGAACGGGGAAAAGGGCCTAGTTATTGAGGCGGGGATCACAGCGAATACCTAGCGAAGTTTTACACTGGTTTATCCGCTAGATTTATCGCTACGTAACAAAATGTCACCGCAATGCTAGCGCGACCATTGTTTTTAATGGGTAGCATCCTAGCAACGTTTCAGAGTTCATTTACACAAATTTCTGGACCGATTTGAACGGGGGAAAAAGCCTAGTTATTGAGGCGGGTATCACAGCGAATACATTGCGAAGTTTTACACTGGTTTAACCGCTAGATTTATCGCTACGTTACAAAATGTCACCGCAATGCTAGCGACCATGGTTTTCAATGGGTAGCATCCTAGCATGTTTTCCGAGTTCATTTACACAAATTTCTCGACCGATTTGAACGGGGAAAAAGGCCTAGTTATTGAGGCGGCTATCACAGCGAATACCTAGCGAAGTTTTACAATGGTTACACCGCTAGATTTGCCACTGCATTAAAATCATTTTTCCAAAAAAAAAACTAGACTTTTTGGAACATCTGAACACTGTCTCTAACACACTGAGCCAACCTACCAAACCACACCACACCACACACACACACGCACTCTCTCCACACTCTCACACACACACACTCACAACACGCACACGCACTTTTCTCACATGCGTGCACACACGCACACACACACGCGACTCACACGTGTGCACACTCACACACTCACACACACACACACTCACAACACGCACACGCACTATAAATTGCAAAAACGTGACTTCTTGGAACATCTGAACACTCTCTCTAACACACTGAGCCAACCTTACCAAACCACACCACACACACACTCACACACACGCACTCTCTCCACACTCACACACACACACTCACAACACGCACACACACTCTCACTCCCTCTCACACAAATGTATCTCTCTACTCCTTTTAACAAGCCACACCACACACTCAAACACACACACTCACACGCACACACTCACACTCACACTCTCTCACACGCGTGCACACACACACGCACTCTCTCATACGCGTGCACACTCACACACTCTCTCACACACACTCTTTCTAACACACTGAGCTGTAGTTTTGAAACAGGAGCCGTTTATGTTTTGAAAACGC